>JAQHUG010000121.1:2305953-2327276 GCA_028555095.1 Dicrostonyx torquatus
CTTTGAGAATTTCTGGGTAGATTTTAAATGTTCTTACTTTTGAAAATAATTGGTATTTAATGAGATTGATTTAGTAATTTTACAATTGTGTGTATACACATGCATATGTCCCACCATCATTTTGTAAACCCTAAATATAGGTAATTTTCATTTTTCAGAAAAAAATGATATCCTTTTCACATTTTATGGACTTATTTTTTATTCCACATTTAAAAGTCTATAAAACCATTTTACCTCAAAAAAAAAAAAAAAAAAAAAAGAATAGTGCCTATTTCAGTGGTTCACAACCTAAGTCTACAACCCTTTAATACAGTTCCTCATGTTAGGGTAATTATTAAACTTATTGAATTTTAGTTTTATATTATATAATTATTCATATTTACATATAATAGATTTAAGTATTAAATATAATAAAATGTTAAGATTATTAAATTTTAAATTATTAAATGGAATTATTAATTAAATCTCCATAAAGTTATTCATTGCTATTTCAGAATAACTGTAATTTTGCTACTGGTATGAATCATAATGTAAATATCTGATATGCAGGATATCTGATATGCGACAGCCCACCCCCCACCCCACCCCCACCCACCGAAAGGGGTCGCGAACCACAGGTTGAGAACCTTTGGTCTATTGGGTAGGGTTGTCAGATTTAGAAGGAAAAAAAAATTCAGAATGGCTAGTTAAATTTGAATGTCGGCTAAGCAGCACATAATTTTGTAGTATCAATAAGGCCCTTGTAAATGTGGTAATAACGCTTACAAAACTGTATTCATTGTTAATGTGATTCTCAAATGTAAAGGGAGGTTGAATTCGCCAGGGCCCTGTTCTCCCTGAGACAGGTGGAGGAAGGGCCTCTGCGGGAATTCCTGGAAATTCAAAGGACAGGCGGTCATTAAGGGCAGTGAGGATGGTGGGAGCAGAGCTGAGAACGCCTGCTCCACAGGCGCCCAGCGTTACTAGGGCAACTTCTCGGCATCTCGGTCTCGGCGCCAGCGGCCTCCTGGCCCCGAGTAGCCGCGCCCACGCAGGTGGGGGCCGGCTGCTGGGAACCCGCCCAGGCCGGCGAGCCGCACGCTAGGCCCGCCTTTCCTTCCCCACAGGGGTGGAGCGAGGAGGAATCAGCCTGCCGAGCTCTTGCCCTGGTGGAAGAGTCGCAGGAGAAAATGGAGCCCAGCAAGATGGCGCCTCCCAAGAACGCTCCTAGAGATGCCTTGGTAAGTGGGAGGGCAGCAAGACCGGGGCGCATTTGGAGGCGCTCCGTGTGGCAGGCCTGAGTGCCTGGTGGGGAGGCAGTGGGTTCGCGTGCCATGTGCAGCTGGGCGACATAGCTGGGAAAGGGCAATAGGGTTCCCCTGTCCCTGGGGAGCCGTCCGCGCTGCGGGAACCCCTCCAGAGGGGCGCGGGCTGCTTTGGGGCTTTTGTCTCCCTAGCGCTGGGCCGCCCCCCCGCCCCTGCCCAAGTCTGCAGCCTCATCGGTTCGCCCAGTCTGTGAGTCCTGACTGCGACATGGGAACTGATGCTAGCTCTCCTCACTGTCAGATCTGAAAATGACAGCCAGCTGGACCCACCCCACCTCTGCCTAGAAAGCCAGTCCAGGCCTTTCTTGCGTCTTTGCTCCCACCCTTGCTAAAAGTTATCACCAAAAGCATATGACTGATTTTGTGTGATCGCTGACACTAATTGGAGGCACAAGGAAGAGTTTGGGACTTTGTAGCAAACATTGATTTCTTTTATCTACATTGTGCATCTGGCTTTTTGTTTTTATTTGAATCCACAGGTGATGGCACAGATCCTGAAGGATATGGGGATCACTGAGTATGAGCCAAGGGTCATAAATCAAATGTTGGAATTTGCTTTCCGTAAGTTAAAATAAAAACAAAAACAAAAATGTGACCTTGTTAATTAGAAAAGATAATTAATTGTAACACTTTAAACCGAATTCTGTTACCAGTCTAGAAAGGAGTAAAGCACTAAGAAGGAGCTCGTTAAGGGACAGTAGTATTTACATATAGCATGTATGTTTAACTAAAATTCCATGCAAATAGGACAATTATTAAAACCAAGTCAGAAAGTTTCCAGAAATTAGTGGAAGCTTTTAAAAGGAGCCATAATATATAAATAGTATTTATATATATATATATGTATATGTGTATGTATATGTATGTATTTATATATAGTATTTACATATATATGTGTAAGTATGTCATCATGTAATAAAAGTTATTTTCCTCTTAAAGGATATGTGACTACAATTCTGGATGATGCAAAAATTTATTCAAGTCATGCTAAGAAACCTACTGTTGATGCAGATGATGTGAGACTGGCAATCCAGTGCCGGGCTGACCAGTCCTTTACCTCTCCTCCCCCACGAGATGTGAGAAAACATTTATTTGCAGTTATTTTTACTTGCACTTTAAAAAATATATTCCTAATGAGGATTTTTCTCTTTTAGTTTTTACTGGATATTGCAAGGCAGAAAAATCAAACCCCTTTGCCACTGATTAAGCCATATGCAGGACCTAGACTGCCACCTGATAGATACTGCCTAACAGCTCCTAACTATAGGCTGAAGTCCTTAATTAAAAAGGTAAGAATTTCTGGCTCATGCCTGTAATCCCAGCAGTAGGGATGCTGAGGCAGGAAGATCAGGAGTTCAAGGCCATCCTTATCTCTTCAGGGCCATCCTGAGCTACAGCAATCTCTTATCTCAAAAAAAGGGAAGTTTCAGTTAGTTGATGTTTTGGGGTATTTGGGGGGGTTGTTTAGTTTGGTTTGGTTTTTCGAGACAGGGTTTCTCTGTAGCTTCCTGGAACTCACTCAGTAGATCAGGCTGGCCTTGAACTCACAGAGATTCTCCTGTCTCTTCCTCCTGAGTGCTGGAATTAAAGGAGTGCACCGCCACTACCCAGCTTAGTTTATGATTTTTAAAAGGTGGAAGTAATAGGTAAACTAATAAAAAGCAAAATTCTTATAGATAGCACACTAAAGGTTAAAATAATTCTTTGATTTTTTTTTAAATTTTCATCTAACCCAGTGGGAATTTTTCTCATCATACAACTGAACCTGTACTCATGTAGTCAGTGGCAAAGCTAGGGATGATTTCCACATCTAATAGCTCATAATCTACTTTGCCATAGCTTCTTTGGTGTATGAGATCCAATAATGAAGTGAATGATATGCCATCAGTAATTAGACCTCTTTTAGACATATCACTTAAGGTTGTCTCAGCACTAAAAAAGGACACTCCATATTATGCTACCTTTGTTTTCTGGAATTCTTCTGTAAGACAGTTTTAATTTAGGCACAGTTAAAAAACACTGACTAGCTAAAATCCAATATTATAATACAAGGAAGTTAGTATTTGTCTCCATTCATACATAATTAGATAGGGTCATAATTATGTATGCATGCAAAAACTCCAAATATTGGATTTAAAACAGAAGAGTTCAATCTTCAGTAGCATGACAAAAAGAAAAACACAATAAAGACATTTTTTTTCATTTGATCATTCACTAATAAGTCACATCAGCAGTTATAATTTCACTTTTCATCAAGTTTAGATGTCAAATCTTAACATTAAAACTAACCTGTGTTTAAATCCCCCAGGGACCTAACCAAGGAAGACTAGTGCCTAGATTAAGTGTCGGTGGTGTTAGCAGCAGACCTGCTACTCCTAATGTAGGTAAGTTAAAGAGGGAAATAGCCTTCCTTTCTGGACAGTAAGAACAATATCTCAGCATTTGCCTTTGAACAATAACCAAATCAAAATGGGAGTTAGAAACTCCAATATGTTGCTAATCATCAATGAAAGAAACCACAAAGACTGACTGATCAATCCCAAATGAGATTGGCACAGCTCTTATTGGTATAAACTATGATTCCAGAAACACTTGGTGTTTTCACTTTCTGTGCTTCAAGTCACAAAATACACTCATGCCAGTTACCTACTTACTGAGAATGTAAAGATATGTCTCGATAAACTGGCTACAGGTTCAAAGTTTAAAATCTAAAGAAAGCTCAAGGATGTTAAAAATAGTTTTTATTACTTACCTTTTAAAAATAGTACAAGAACCAGCCTGGGTGACATAAAGGAGATCATGCTAATTATCCTATATATGTCAGTAAGAGCCCTCAAGCTGTGGCCTATAATGTATTATAGCTCTCCATCATGCTACGTACATTTCTGACACACGATGTTCCAAGCCTCTTATATCCGCCAAGTTTTAGAATCAACCACTTCTCCAACTAGCCTTAGTTCATTTAGTGAATATTTAGGAACTCTTATATGTAATGATTTAAAAAAATAGAACAAGTTTTCTGAATTTTTCATATTTTCTGATTTTTTTCGTTTTGCAAAAAAAAAGTCCTTTTTCCCTTGTATTAATTTCATGGTTCTTGCTGCTTTTAACTTGAGTCTTACCAGTGTCATTGTATGTCTAGTATAAAAATAATTTTTTAAAAACTGGGTCTTAATCTGTAACCCAGGATAGCCTTAAATTTGCTATCCTTCAGCCTTCAGTATTTACAGTTGAGCAATGCTGACCAGCTATGATTTGACCTTTGAGGTGTGAACCATCTCTCTGTATTCTCAGGATATGAATTTGCATGTCAGATATGAATTTACTTGTCAACATTTTAAAGCTGTTATTAGTGAGGTGTATTATCTCCAATAGCCTACATAAAACCTCCGGTGAACAGAAAGTTACATATAAAATCTGTGTAACTTTTCAGTCATATACTACTACTTACCTCTATTCAAATTAAGTGAATATCAAATTTTTACTTTTTTGTTTTTGGGAAAACTACCTCACTATGTTGCCCAGGATTGTGTTGAACTCCTAAGCTCAAGTGTTCTGCCTGTCTCTGCTTCTTGACTAGCTGACTACAGGTGTGTGCCCCTGCCCAAAAAACAGCAGGGTGTAATGAGCAGGTACATGTGGCAGGCAAGTAAGCCAACTTCAGTTACCAGGTGCTTTTTTACATTTCAAGTCATTTGTTAGACATTCTTCTAGAGTGTAACACCTAGAACCTTAATCTAAAATTTCTATTAAAGATGCAATCTTTAAATAAGGAAACTTTTCTTTTTTATCACAGTAAACATACTTCCCAAGGAAAAGGGGAAAAATCCAAGAGGGATTACAGAGGAAGAATACCCTTGTAAATTCTTAATTACTCTGCCTTCATTTATAATATTTTTGCACCTCCCGTCAGCCCTCTAGACATTGAAGGTGTATTTCTGTACACTATGGTGTAGAGAATATAAATATATAAGTAATCTAACTGCTATGATCTGTTCATTGTAACTACAGCACCCCCACAAGCAGTATCTGTCCCAAATAAAGTTCCAACTCCAGTGTCAGTGACAAGCCAAAGATTTGCAGTGCAGATTCCACCTTCTCAGTCCGCACCTGCCAAACCAGGTAACATGATATGGATGCGGGGACAGAATTCATGAATAACTTTCAATTATACAACAGTTTGTCTTACTGTAGGAAGACTGGCGTTATTGTCACAACAGGTTGACAGGTAGAACTGCATCAGGGATCTTTGAACAAGGTCTCTACCGTTAGGTTAAGCATTACATATACATAACATTTCAGGAGAAGGGTGATATATTGAGTGTTCTCTTCAAATTCTAAAATACTATATATAAACTAAAAGAAATTGGGGTTTGCAGATCTAAGATGTCTTCAGGTAAAAGCACTTCAAGTAAAAAGCCAAGAAAATGATACCATTTAGTGAAGAGTATGAATGATCCCACTGTAAATTAGAATGGAAGTGTGCCTCATTAATTCTCTAGGTGGCAGCTGTGACTGAAATAATGTTAATAGACTGCTGGCATAACAGTTTGCTTATGTATACGTCCAGATTGCATCTTTTGAAACATTATCACCATATAAGAAACAACTTAGATAAAAGTTGGGCTAGCAAGATGACCCTGTAGATAAAGGCACTTGTCACCAAGTCTGATGACCTGGGTTCAATCCCTAAGAACCACACGGTGTAAAGAGAGAACTACCCCCAAAAGTTGTCCACTGATCTTCACGTGTTCCATGGCGCACACACACCTACCCATAAGTAACTAAATGCAATTCTTTTGAAAACCGCCCTATGAAAAAAGCAGGTCTTCTGGCCTCACACGTGGCTCCAATACACTAAATGCTAATTACAAGTTCAGACAATTAAAACAAATTTTCTTAACTTTGCAATAATTTTAGGGAGAATTATCTATACATAGATCAAAGTATACTTATGCCTGATAAAATCACTATTAGCAAGTTTAAGATAAAAATGTTTAAAGATTGAATCCCACTCTTAGTAATTCCATGTATCTCTATGATGTAGTTGTGTGCTGTGCTAATGAAACTTGTATAAAAATTACATTCTGCTTTGCTGTCTATTTTTGAATTGTGGGTAACTGACATCTGCGGGGTTTTCTTCTATTTATAGCTCCTGCAACGACTACAGTCCAAAATGTTCTGATTAATCCTTCAATGATTGGGTCCAAAAATATTCTCATTACTACCAACATGGTTTCCTCACAGAACACAGCCAGTGACTCAAACCCACTGAAGAGGAAGCATGATGATGACGATGACAATGACACTATGTAAATAAAGTCTGTTCTACAGATATTAAAATTTTAGTGCATTTGAACCCACATAGTGGACTGAACAGCCTAGGTCTTAAGTTTTATCTTAGAAATGTAGTATCAATATTTTTCACATTAGTTACACATAATAGGTTTCATTGAATACAAATGTTTTCTCAGTATGCTTCAGATATACAAGTCCTTGTTTCTAGACAGCTTAATTTGAGCCTCACCATGGCAATCCTATTTTTTGGAGCAGTTTTGTGCCATGTCACTGACAGCAGCACTTGGATTCCAGTTCCTGGTCTCATTTACATTTAAGCATGACTTTCTTGTTAGGTCAACTATTCACATTGTCACCTTTGTGACCAACTCTCTAAATCTAGTCAACTTTTTTGAAACAGTGGATTTAGAAGGGTGCTGAATCCATTTTGAATGTATTTGGGTTTGGTCTTCTCTAACTCCCCACCTCAGCTACCTATCTAGATGCCATTTATTTTCTGTTCTCACCGCCTTATGTCACTTGCCATTGCACTTAAATTTAAGACTGTAACTGGAATTTGTAAAACATTTTGTAGGTTCACTTGAACCTGGGCGTCTGCATTTGCTTTTTCACTCCATAACAGAGCACGCAGGTCTCAGCTCTTACCTCTCATGCCTGTTAAGCTTTACTCACTGACATCAGTTACATTCAGTTGCATTCCAAGTTGATAGCCTCACCATCTTTCATGTTTATAATTTAACAGACAATGTAAAAGCTGCCTTGGTAAGTAATTTACACTGGACCTAGATAAAACCACTGAAGAGCAAGTGCTTTTATTGTTTCTTTGTTCTTCCCACCTGCATATATACTTTGATCACTACTGATTGAACCGGTCTATTGGTTTCATTCAGATCATCTTGCTGCTGAGGACGTCACACATAAGATAAGATCAAGCCTGAAAGTAGAGTCTCCTTCCCCATTAGGCCAACAGGGAAAAAAGATTAGTGTCACCTGGCTCATTTACACATGACTTACAGAAATTTCCCAACCATGTTTCTAAACACTTTCTATTTTGTTTTTATACATACCTACAAAGACACACTGGGGAAAACTGCAAAGCTTTTTTGAGTATAAAAAGCATTGTTTGATTTGGTGGGATTTAAGTTCTGTTTAGCCAATACTGGAAAAATATAAGCAGAAGTTTCTAAAACCTCCGCATTAATTAAAATTTTTAGCCATGGGTCAGCAAACTTAATAAGTATCGGCATAGGAAGGTGTTTGACACAAGAATAGTACAGTAACAAGACAGAAATGTTTCATCCGTTAGTACATTTAAGAATGTTATGGAAGGTTGATCTGATCAGTATCACAAGAGAAATGTGCATTCTACAGCACTGACGTCACTATTTGAATGTTCTCAGGGAGGCAGAATATTCGGCGGCCTGGCTTCTATTACTAGTTTCATTACCAACTATGTGACCTTACTTTACCTCTGAGCCTTGTTCACTAGTAATGGGAAATACCACCTACCCTGCCTACCTCACAGGAATGTTGTGAGGGTTTAGCTGGTGTGTGAAAGTTCTTAAGATTGTAAAAACTATATAAGTAATTATTAATGTATTTGTTGCAAGATTATTAATAAAAATTTAACTTTATCACTGACCTTTTATTTCTGACTGAAGGGATTCGAGAAGGTGAATAAGGCAAAAGTAGAGCAATTCAGGTTATCAGGGGACAGCTTGCTTTCACTGGGAATTGGCATTAGACTCAGGAAAGAAATCAATAATCAAATATGGGCCGGGCGGTAGTGGTGCACGCCTTTAATCCCAGCACTTGGGAGGCAGAGGCAGGTGGATCTTTGTGAGTTCGAGACCAGCCTGGTCTACAAGAGCTAGTTCCAGGACAGGCTCCAAAGCCACAGAGAAACCCTGTCTCGAAACCCCCCCCCAAAAAAAATCAAATATGGGTTTAAAATCTTAAGATGCTCTGTTTGATGGTAATGTGTATATAGAGAGATCCCTGCACTGAACTATAACTGATGGGTGCTTCTCGGGAGGAAAGCCAGTAGACAGGTTGACAGGTAACTTCACTGTACTTTTTGGTTTCATGTAAACCTCAATGCCAGGGGGAAATTGGGTATTGAAAAAGCAGGAAACAATGAGTAAACTGGGGGTGGTGATGCATACTTATAATCCCAGCCTTCAGGATGCTCTGGCTGGTTCAGAATCTCTATTTTAGGCTACCCTGATCAATAGTGTAAAATAGCAGACGCCCCCCCCCCGCCCCTGCCGCCAAAAACCCAAAATTTGAGTTCCTCCTTTATAGTATGAGGATTCTGTGGGCATATTAGAGGATTGAAAGTGATTTTACTATTATGCCTTTCAACATTTATCAAGTTACACTACTCTAATTTACATATACAACAGTTTGATCCTGGGTATCTTATTTGATCAGGTTTTAAATTCCTTAAGGACAAAAATCCTATTTTATACTCCATCCTCTGTGTCCTAAGTACATAGTGGTACTGAAATATTTGGTTATTTGCCAAGCTACCTTTTCTTTTAAACTGAAGTTTCTCTACAGTCTCTGTATTAAACATCTAAATAGGGGGCTGGAGAGATGGCTCAGGAGTTTAGAAGCACTGGGCTGCTTTTCTAGGACTCTGGTTGGATTCCCAAGACCTACGTGGCAGCTCACAGCCATTAGTAACTCCAACAATCTCTTCTGGCCTCCACAGGCAATGCACACATGTGGACAGATTTATGCAAAAGACCCACACACACAAAAATTAAGTCAAAAAATTGAAGGAATTTTGTAAATAGAAAAATCCTAGAAATAGAATCTCATAAAATACTTAAAAGACAGAATAAAACTGATAGATGATGCTATCAATTTGTACTAAGTGCATAGATATCTATTTACAGGGTTTTTTGGGGGGGGGTTCAAGACAGGGCTTCTCTGTAGCTTTGGGGCCTGTCCTGGAACTAGCTCTTGTAGATCAGGCTGGCCTAGAACTCAGAGATCAGCCTGCATCTGCCTCCCAAGTGCCTATTTACAGTTCTTTCAGCTTCTCTGTGCACTTGAAATAAGTGTGTGTGTGTGTGTGTGTGTGTGTGTGTGTGTGGCAAGGGGGATTAGCAGTTAGGTAAACCTCTAGTCCAATAGTAACGTTCACTTCCTACATCTCTGAGCTTCATCTGCAAAATTCCTGCTGCTCAAACCAGGTCTATCTGATACTGTACAGAAAAAAATGGGAAACACAATTAACTACAAATGTGGAGAAGCATATAAACTAGAATGCAAAGGAAATAAGAAAATAACTGGAACTTTCAATTTCTGCTTAAGCAACTTCCAAAATAGACTTGACAGTGACAATGCCTTCAACTGTGATAAACTGATATTCAGGCTTTAACTATGTATGTCTACATAACCAAGGGTAATTAGATAAGCACAATTATCTGTACTAAATACTTTGTAAATTTTTGGTATTTAAGAGATGGTCTAATTAATGTTAGGAACTTTAAATAATATAGATGACTTAAAGCATGAGAGGTTAGACACAGATTTTAGGAAAATGCATTTTATAGAAAGAATGAGCATCATCAGACTTTGGTATCTGAGATACAGTTTCCCATAGATACAAAGGGTTTATAAAAGCATGGCCAAAATTAGTAATCAGGTTAAAGAGCTGAACAGCTATTTCAAACCAAGTCTCAGATCTTCCTCCTTGGCAGTCTTTCTCAGGAAATTACTAAATCCAGATTTGCATGAAAAGTAAATCAGCCAAGCATGGTGATATATTCCTGCCATTAGCACTGTGGGGGGGGCAGGGGGAGCTAGGAGGGCAAAGGCAGAAAGATCACTGGGAGTTCAAGGGGAGCCTGAGTTAGCTAACAAATTCCATCAGTGAGGGCTGTCAAAAAGAAACAATTAACTATCCAAAAAGAAATGTAAACTGAGAAACAGAAGGAGAAACAAGGTTTCAAAGGTATAAAGAACCCCCTAGAGGGATACAGGAAAGCCCTGAGCAATATGGCTACAAGCCTAGGGTAGCCAGGAAAATTGGAACAGAGGCACCAAGGATTCCAGATTTCAAAACTTAAAAAAAAAACCTATCTGATGTGTTTCATATACTTCATGTTCATACTTTTAGTGTATGTTGGAATGAACTAGTGGAAAAAATGAGAAAATTCTTTTTGTTTTGCGATAAGGTCTCACTTTGTAGCCTTTGTTGATGTGGAACTCCCTATGTGCTAGGATCAAAGACTTGTGTATCATGCCCAGCAGGAAAAAAGAATATGGCTGAAGAGATAGCTCAGCACTTAAAGAGTACTGGTTGCTCTCTTCCAGCATTAACATGGTAGCTCATGACCACTAAATAATGAGAGCTGATGCTCTCTTCAGGCCTGCCAGCATACATGTAGGCATAATACTTTATATGTAATTTTTAAATAGCAAAAATGTAGCATACTACATACATATATAAATAACACCTGTAATCATAATGTAAACCTTCAGGTTTGAGACAGGATCTCACAAGACTGGCCTAACTCACTACACAGCCAAGGATGATCTTGAACTTCTGTCCTTCAGATTTCACTACCCATGTGAAGGAATTATAAGCAAACACCATTCTCAGACTCTTCATAATGTAAATTTCTGATCTAATTTATAGCAATGGCAAAACAATACTGAGAATGAAGTATATGTGGAACAGCGGCTGTTGATTTCATTCTTCGAACTATGAAATTAATAGACATGTTTGAAAATCTCAGTACTTAGAACCATGAAATTGAAATCAAGAAGAAAACCAATGGTCACACTAGGCAATGTGAATCAAGAATGGGAGGAATGAGATAAGGCTTGTTTTGGTTGGTTTTGTTTATATCCAACTGTGAAACATTCATAGGCGTTCACTAAGGAATAGGCATCCCCCTCCCCACTACTACAGCCAATCCTTCCACTAAAAATGTAGATAGAAACTTGATCCCATATGAAGATTCTATTCTCACCCTTCCTAACAAAATATGACAGGATAACTCCAGTTTCGGCGGACATTTTTATTAGTAGATCATCAACTTCTCCAAATCTACAGCTGTAATTTCATCTTATTTCCATGCCAAGTCATGAACAGTGACAAAGCCAACCAGAGGCTACTCAGAGAGGACTTTACCTTCTAGGAGCTCTAGACTGGCACCACCCCCAGTGCTCACATGGCTGACTTTATCCTCTGTATTCCATTTGGCACAGCAAGTGGCAGTATCTCCACCGCCTGTTAAATGAAGACCAGAAAAGTGTTTTGGCATCGGAACTGTAAAGGTTCGACCCAAAGGGTTGTTAGCTAATGAAGGCCCCACCGCCTCTCAAGAGGACTCCCTAAGAATGACACCCCATGAACTATCAGAGATTTAGAATATATTAAGCACACTCCCCCTCTGCCTCCCCTGAATAGAGCTATGCCACTGTTGCATTAGTGTGAGATTAGCACAGGACCCCTTACCTATAATAGTGATGCAACCCCTAGAAGTGGCTTTTACCACCTCATCCATGAGGGACTTGGTTCCCCTGGCAAAAGCTTCCCATTCAAAGACCCCAACAGGTCCATTCCAAACAATCTGCTTGGCTCGAGCCACAGCCTCAGCATATTTCTTGCTGCTCTCAGGACCACAGTCCAGGCCCTGGATGGTAGAATCAAGAGAATGAACCATTACGAAAACTTTCTAGGACCAAATATCACCTCCACCAAAACCATAATGTAAGGCTGAGCGAACATCCAGAGTTTCTACTAGAATCAAAATGCACCCTTTAGCCTGTGTGTAAACAAACACCCTTTAACAGAACCATTCTATTATGGATCAATGAAGGGGAAAATCTGATGTTGCTCAATGGCAGCCAAGACAGGTGGTTCTCAACCTATAGATTCTGTCAAATGAGTGTGTGCCAATGTCTGGTTGTCACAACATGGAGCCAGCACAACTGTCACCTTGTAGCTAGTGATACTTTACATGTGTCACAATTTAACAACGGCCTTGCCACAGTTAAGACTATTTGAAATATCAATAGAGACTGAGAAACAATGAATCAGATAAATCTGCGTTCAATCCTTCCATGTATCATAATCTCCAGGAAGCCTTGCCTAAAAACAAAGTGTTGAATCCCACTCCTAGGGTTTCTGATTTAGTAGGTCTAATAGAGCTCAAGAATTTATCTTTTTGTTTTGGGTTTGTTTGTTTTTAGAGATAGGATCTCACTATATACCCTTGACTGACCTGGCCCACCTCTAACTCAGAAATGCCTAGCCTTCCCTCCAGAGTACAAGGATTAAAGCTGAGTGAGTGCCACCATGCCTAGTCTGTATGATTTATGCTTATTTTCATGCATGTGAATATCTACATGTATATGGGGCCCAGAGGTCACACAGGGCATTGGTTTGTGGGGAACACATATATGCCATGTACAAGTCAGATAGCAACTTTTGGAAATCTGTTCTCTCCTTCAGTTTAGGATCCAGAAATATAGCTCAGGTCCATCAGGCTTGCGTAGCAACCACTTTTACCCACTGAGCCACCATGCCGACATGATAGCTTATTTTAAATGGCTCACAGATAGCCATGTAATCCAGAACAGCTCAAATCAGGAAGGGGTATAAGACTATCCCCAGCATTATAGTGCTCTAAATAAACACTGAATATTCAAAAAGAGGGTTTGCTCTATCATTAATAAAACAGCGGCAATCTAATAGCAAGCACCACTTATACTGATGGAATTGCCCTCAAGTGCCCATTGCAACATTTTCCACACTGAGTTCCATGGAGATTATTAATATAATTTGTTTGAGGGGAAGGGGCACAGCTCAGTAGCAGAGCACTTCTTAACATCTGTGAAACACTCAGTTGGATCTCCAGTGCCACAGAAAGTACCTGCTAGATGAATGACTGCTCCATGTTTCTGAGCACTTACATAACCAAACACACGATTGACTCACCATCCAGCCAGCAGGTATACCAGAGGCCACAGTAGCTTGGCCAGTCTTGGCATTCTCATCAAATTTGTCAGCCGTGACAAAGTCAACAGGCAAGGTAATCTTCACACCATTTTTCTCAGCTTTAGCCATGAGATCTTTGACAATCTTGGCTCCTTCTTCGTCATACAGAGAAGTTCCGATCTACATAAGAGAGTCAAGGAGATGAAGTTTAGCCTCTGAACTAAGAACATGACTGACCCAAAACAGACAGGAGCATAACTATATAGTAATACAGGAACAAAAGACAAGCAACTCCAGATGAGATGAAAACAGTTTTAGGACTCACATTTATGGGAAACTGCTATCACTACAGAGCCATTTCCCAGCCGCTTGCCACTGGTTCCCTACCTCCATGTTGTTGAGCACCTTAAGGAAGGTAAAAGCCATTCCACCACCAATGATCATCTCATTGACTTTGTCCAACATATTATTGATCAGCTGGATCTTGTCTGCAACTTTAGCTCTAGAAGGGAAAGCAAGATGCATCACCACAAGTACACAATTGGTGAGTATAGTGCTAAACTCAGAGACACAGCAGGAGACAAGGAAATGCCCAGTCTTGAAAAAAAAAAGATTTTCTGGGTATAGCTAAATAAACACTTGTCCTCCAATCCTGCATTTGATCCTCATTCACCATCAACAGAAAAACAAGACCTTCCTTATCAACTGCACCCTCATCCAAAATTCAAAGTCCAGATTACCAGATTAGTAACTGACCATCTGCAAAGAAATGGTCTCCATACACTCACATTTGCATACTTAGTCTCCAATTAACTAGACAGTATGAGGAGACGGATGTGTCACTGGGAGTGTGATTTAAGGTATCCAAAACCCATGCCAGGCCCCACCTGTCTCTCTGCCTGTTGTCTGTAGACCCACAAAAAAAAAGAAAATCTATTCTTTAGGGTTTGTGCTGTCCTTGGCTTCAAGTGTTCAGAGATCTTACAACATATGCTCTGTGGTTAAGGTAGACTGCTGTGTTTCAGTCTTATTCCAAAACCTGATCATGCCAGCAGGTGGCATTCACTCCCATATTCCAGATCTTCAGAAAACCTAAGCGTCAACCCAGACAGCTCAAATGCTAATTTGAAGAGAAGCCAGAGGCCACAGTCTGATGCTTTTAACTCATTAAACAAGAGTCCATGTTTCCAAGAAGTACCCTTTTTATAAAAAGACAACACAAAAACCTACCTACACCCATCTGGGTTATTTTTAGGCCCCTAAAACAGGGATCATGAAGCCTAGAGAGCAACTATGCTCCTGCTCCATGAAACTGACACCCCGTTCCAGAGTCAATTTTCATCAGGAAATGCTGAGTGTACATACTCATTTGGAAAGCGAAAAAAACCTAGGCCAGAGAAGGGTCATGGTCCAGAGAGCTGTGCCACCGGAAAGGCAGCTTTCTCATCCTTCACTTCTGAAAGTTTTTCGGCTAAACTATTACATTACACTTACACACACACTGCCTTTGCCCATAAGATCATAAAATAGGTATGTGACCTGGAGAGTTAAGTCTAAATGATACTTTAAACACAGAAGTTCATAATCATCCCTACCAGGTTATAATATACCAACTTTGAAACTGTTTTAAGAAGAGCCTTGAAAAACTGTGGCATAAGTATGTAATCCTAACACTCAGGAAGCTGAAGTACGACGGTCAGGGCTTAAGACTACCCTGAACTACAAAGCAATTTCAAGGCAGCCTGGGGTATATGAGAACTTATCTTAAAGGGGGAAAAAGAGCCCCATGACCACCTTTAAAAGCTCTTTCTCCATTTTTCCCTGTGGAACCATTTTCTGCCCTTCTCTACTCTCTTCTGTCCAATGAAGCTGACCTACATAGACCACATTAAGAGGCTCACATGCCTTCTGCTTTACAGATAAATTGGGCCAATAAGTGGTGTGTACAGGGAATATCCTAGCAGAAAATTGAAGAAAAAGCACAAGTATCTTTCCCTGGTTCCCTCTACCAGATGACCAGTTCTCTACCCCCTGACTAAAGAGCGCCTTTTTCCACCGACTACCTCTCTGGATTGATAGCTATTATTAGCCCCAGACTGTTGAGGGACTTCCCTAAACTCCACCCTCACCTCAACAGTCCCTTTATTAAATTCTCAGTTACCCAATGTGATTGAGCTGGCTGACCATAAACCACCCAAGATATGATCGACTCCCAGGGTAACACTATCCACCAAAACATGATCCAATCATACCCTCCCAATATTGCCAGGAAGGGTCGTTCAGGACTCTCCAAAGCTTTGGCAAAGTAGTTCAGCTCCTTCTTCATTAAAAACCCACCAGCCTTCTGTGGCAGATTCACACCCACCATGGAGCTAGGAGGAAAAAAAAAGAAAACAAATGTATTCAAAATCCAGTCAAATTCTACCATTTTTCCTAGACCCAGAAGCCAGCTACTTACCATTAAAATGCTTTCACCACTTGGGATACTAAGAGACTATGACTTCATCCCTTAGATACATTTCTGACTAAGTTTACAACCAAGGGTTAAAAAGAGCAATGGACTGGGTGGAATTTAAGATACCCAGGATCTGAGCTAGGTTCTGTGTAGCCTCGGCCAATCTTGATGAGGGTATGTGCCTCATCCTATTGTAACTTGTTATGCCATGTCCAGTTGATAACCCTGGGAGGCCTGCTCTTTTTTAGGAAGGGAAACAGGAGTGGATCTTGGAAAAGGAGAAGTGGGAGGGAGGACTGGGAGGAGTGGAGGGTGGGGAAACTATGAACAGGATATAATGAATATGTAAATAGAACAATAAAGTACCCAGTTAGGGGCTGGAGAGATGGCTCAGTGGTTAAGATCACTTGCTGCTCTTACAAAGAAACTGGGTTCATTCCCAGCACCCACACGGCAGCTCAAAACCCTCTATAACTCCAGCCCCAGGGGATCAGATGTCCCCTTCTTCCTTTGAGGGAACTGCACGCACATGGTACAGATAAACATGTAGGCAAAATATGTTAAAAGTTTAAAGATACCCAGTTAATACTTAACAGATCAAAGGTGGAATCACAGTTGATAAGAAAAGATATTTTAATATAATGTTCTCAAATAAAAGTCTATAAAGTTAAAGAAACCTCTTCCTGCAGCTTCACAAAATGTTTTACTACTCTGAAACATTTTGTCTCTATTTCCACTTTGAATCAAGACCGGGACAGATAACCTCAAGTAGAGATAAAAGTTCAAAGGATGCATGTATCTTGGGATTTTCTTAATTTAGGTCATCCTAAAGTCCCCTGGAAGAAGGAACCTCTTGATCAAATTGACCTGTGGGCATGTTTGTGAGGCATTGTTTTGATTGCTGCTCCATGTAGGAAGGCCCAACCCAGGATGAGTGGTAGCATCCCTAGGCTGATGGGCCTGGAAAACTGGCTAGCACTGGTAGCATGGGAGCCCATGCTTATTTTAATCCCAACATTTGGGATGCAGAGGCAGGTATATGCCTGAGTCCAAGGGCAGCCTGGTCTACATGATGAGTTCCAAGCCAATCTATTGCTACAAAATGAAACTGCCTCAAACAAACAAAAAGTTAGCTGAATAAAAGCCAGTGAATAAGCAAGTAAGCCAAACCACACAAACCCTATCTCCCCATAAGCTGCTGTTGATGTTTTGACTTTTTAATCACAAGAATGTAGCTGCTCAAACATCCAAGATCACTATATTCTGCCTAGTACTACTGACAAAGCTCTCAGTACCTGTGGGCTCGGTGTGCAGTACCAAAAGCATCATTGACATAGACATCCCCAAGTTTGGACAGTGAGGCTCGGAAAGCATCAATTTTGGCTGGCTCAGCTTTAATCTGCAGGAAAAAAAATGAAAAAGGAAAATTCAACATAGGAAATATTAATGGCTCCAAAAACAACGTCAAAACCATTTCAGGCCACCAAGAATCCTCTTTTTAAAATCCTGAGTTAGTAGGAAAAAGGTTTACTATTAGCAGCAAGGTCTATTCCTTCTCCCAATATTCCAGGTCCCTTGGTCATCTCCTGTCTCCATTGCTTCCTTCTGAAAATCATACACGCATGTGCACTTGTACACACACACACACAAACATTAAATACATGTGATAAAAAAATTAAAACTAAAATAAAAAAGAATGAGAGAAAATATGATGAATTGAAAATTTCATTGAAAAGATGCCATGGAAATTAATGATCCAGACACTTCTCATTTGGACCAGGCAATGAGTACAAGGAAGGTGATGTAACTCTAAAAATAACCATGCGAACACACTAAATAACATTCAACTATGGGAGTGGATAGATGTCCCAGTGGCTAAGAGCACTTGCTGCTCTTCCAGAGCTCACAGTCACCTATAAAAATAAATAAGCTTTTAAAACTAAATTTTGTCTTCATTTGTGTCCAGTTTGAACTTATGACTGATTTCTGCAATTTCTGGCATTCTAAGCCATTAGATTGAATAGCCAGTAAATTAACTAAAAGTCAGAGACTAGCATAGTCAGTTCATTGATTCCTAAATAAAACACTCCGTATCAACTTTCCAGTTGCCTCTTGCCATTTCTAAGCACTAGACTTTGGGCATCTTGAGTTTCAGTTTAAAAGGGCACTGAATTTTAGGTTAGCACTTGAGTTGTACTATAGCAAGACCATGCCAAAGCATGGTAGGGCCAGCTCAGGGCCTGTGCTGCTAAGAAAAGGAACAGAGTGAGCATACCAGATGACCTTAAGAAATGTCAGCAGTCACAAGGGGACTGACCCTCACAGCATCTTGTTCTTTCATCTTTAAAGACCCAAAGAGGGGAAAGGACTAGGGCAAACACAAAATCATGCTCCGTGAGGCAGTTTTAACATTCAATAATTGAGGTCAGGCAGTAGTGGCACACATCTTTAATCCCAGCATTTGGGAGGCAGGTGGATCCCTGTGAGTTCAAGTCAGCCTGGTCTACAAAGTAAGTTCCAGGACAGCAAGAACTATAACAGAGAAAACCTGTCTCAAAAATACCAAAAAAGAAAAAATAATTAAAGTCTGTTGTCAAGCCTACGGACCAGTCTTGTGGATTGTCTACAGCCTTTGACAATGGCATGTGAGTAGATCCAGACCGTATACGATTGCAGTTGACTACAGGACCCACAAAGCCTCCAACATTTTACTATCTGGTTCTTTGTAGAAAAAGCTTACAAATCTAATTGCCTAAACTATAAAGTCCAGCAACAGTACCACTAACTTAAACAAAATGACTGACTGCCTGAAACCCAAGCTTCTTTCACTGAGATTTGTTTGCTTAGGCAATGAGGATGACACTTGTACCTATTTATGTTACAGAGACTGAAATGCAAACACTACATTTCCTGAGAGAAAGCCTTGAGTCAGGTGAGAGGACAGGCTGCTAAAACCAGTGCTGGGAAGGTCAAAGAGATCAAGAGTTCAAGGTCATCCTAGTAGGCTACGCCTCAAGTTCAAGACTAGTACAGGAGCTACCTGACACCCTGGCTCAAACCACTCCTACCCCACCCAAGAAAGAAATGCCATAAGTCCAGTGCCTTAAGTAATCTCTCACCATGACCATTACATTCACCGAATACTCTGGTTACCCGAGCATTCATGTACTTTCCAAAGGCATTTCAAAAAGTGAATAGGAAGAGAGCTTCTACGGTGCTGGTCACATTTCCTTCCCTCACTGGGGAGTTGATTATATAGTGTGTGGTGTACTCTGCGACAACTGGTAACTCATCACACTGTGCATTTAAATAATTGCTTTGGTTTCTGCAATGCTGAGGATTGTACCCAGGGCATTGCACACTACCCCGAGTTCCATCCGTGGCCCACATTTGTACATTTTACAAGTATGTTATAGTCAATTTCAAAAGGTGTTTGGGAAAAAACAAGGTAAGCTTCTACTATCCTTTACTCATGGCCCCACACAAATTCAGATCCTAAGGCCCAATAATATCAAAAGCACAGGTCCTACCTTGTTCCCAGAAGCATCCTTTCCCTTCCCTTCTTCCTCCACATGAAAGCGGAGGTTCTCCAGCAGGATGACAGTGCCAGCTGCTGGGTTGGCACAGGCATTCTCGACTTCTGGGCCCACACAATCCTTTAAGAAGAGAATATCCTTGCCCAGCAGAGACTTGAGTTCTGCGGCAACTGGCTCTAGGGAGTACTTGTCAGGCATGGGAACACCATCAGGTCGGCCCAAGTGGCTCATAAGGACAACCGATTTGGCTCCATTATCCAAGCAGAATTTGATGCTTGGGACAGCAGCCTTGATCCTATAAGGAAGAGAAGACAGAAGACAGGAACAACATTCTTCCTAGGAATTAGTTTGTAAAGTACAAAGTTTCCTCAAGTTTGAGGGTTGCAGAATTCACATTTGTATTCAGGAGAAGCCAGATATGATAAAACCTACCACCTGGAACTACACAGTCTCATCATAGACCTGTTTCTCATGCAGAAAAGAACTTAGCCACCGGAAGCTGCAATCTACAGTAGGAGCTGCAGGGGAGGTTAGTCCTTGGCTTCTAGGGGCTGCTGATGCACAAAGGCTGGCATATACAAAGACAATCAGCAGCAGGGCAAACTGAACATGGCGCTGCACACCTGCGATCCCAGCCCGAGAGGGAGAAGAGGATCAAAGCTTAAGATCATCCTCAGTAACAGCAAATGTGGCCAGTCTGGAACACATGAGACCATGTCTATAAACAAACAACCTTGGCTCTTAAAGCATCCCCTCCATCCTCTTGAAAACAACTGTTCACTGTTTGTATCCTCTGAATAAGCCAGGCAATGCATGACAAACACCTGCTCCCTTCTAATAGTCTGAAATGTGAGTAATTGCTAGGTAGAAGATACCTTTGTGACCACAGCCACTTGGCATGAACCCAAAGGAAATGAAATTAGCATACAGAAAGATATCTGCACACCCAAGTTTATTATACCATTGTTCACAATGGCTAAAATGAAGACTTCACCTCATTGCCCATTAGCAGATGAATGGAGAAAAAAAAAAAGAGGTATCATTCAGTCACAAAAAATAAACTCTACATACACATAAAATAAATCTTTTTTTAAAAAAAATCAATCTGGGACTGATGAGATGGCTCAGCAATTAAGAGCACTGGCTGCTCTTCCAGAGGTCCCTGAGTTGAATTTCCAACAACCACATGGTGGCTCACAACTATCTATAATAGATTCTGATGCCCTCTTCTGATGTGCAAGTATACATAAATAAATAAATTAAAGGAATTTAATATAAAAAAATAAAGAGCCAGGTGTTATAGCATATGCCTGGAACCCAGCACCTGAAAGCCTGAGGCAGGACTCCAAGCTCAAGCTCAGCAAAAGCTTGTCTCAGAAAAATGTTTTGAAATGAAACCTTTCTTATAATTTTCTCAAAGCAACAGTGCTTCTGCACAGACATTGGAGAAATCGCTCAGTGGTTAAGGCTTGTAGCTATTCTAGAGGACCTGCGTTCAGTTCCCAGCTTCTATATCAGTTGGCTTACAAGCACCTAACTTCACCTTCTGTATATCTAATACCCTCTGTGCACTCCACAAGCAACTTCACACAGTGCACCAATCCCCCCACACACATACACACACTCTCTCATATAAAAATATATCTTATAGACCAGGCTGGTCTCGATTTTTTTTTGGTTTTTTTTTTTTTTTTTTTTTTTTAGACAGGGTTTCTCTGTGGCTTTGGAGCCTGCGCTGGAACTAGCTCTTAAAGACCAGGCTGGTC
>JAQHUG010000121.1:2328716-2347346 GCA_028555095.1 Dicrostonyx torquatus
ACAAAGTCCTATGACTTCAGTTGCTGTATTCCCCAGCATGTAAAGAACTCTGCATCCCATGTACTCATACATCTTAAACCCAAACCGGGTTTAGAAGTAATCTTACCTTTGGTTATTTGTTATCTGGTTGTTCTTCATAGGAACATTGAAGTCCACCCTAGAAAAGAAAAAGGCTTCAGTTTCAGAGCCATGATCAACTTCTTGGACCCTCAAAAGTTTGAACCATTAAAAGTTCAAATCTCACCTTTAAAGTAAGAGGCAATAAAAGAAGGTTGGCAAGATGGCTCAAGGGGTATAGGCACTTGTTGCTAAGTCTGACAACCTGAGTTTTATCCCCAAGACCCATGGGTTGGAAGAAAACCAAGTCTTGCAAGTTGTCCTCTGAATTCCACACCTGTGCCTTGATATGTACATGTCTATGTACACACACACACACACACACACACACACACACACTGTCATTTTAAAACTATTAAATGAAGACAGTATTCAGTCATCAGCAAGAGTGATCATAGTGATCGGGATAGGCCAGAGGATGATTCTGCGGTATGGGTTCAGGTTCTTGAGCTGCTTACACAAATGTGCTCATTTCAAAGAAATGTGAGTATATAATTTGTATCTTTTTAGATATGTAGCAAATAATTGTTAAACTATCAAATTGTTAAATATTGTTAAACTATCAAACTACAAGATCTTGTCCAGGAGATCTGGGAAGCTAAAGGTGATTATACCTAAATATATATTTATTTTAGCCTGGTATTCTCTTTTTAGCCTGGTGATATATGTAGCAGTCTGCCGGGGTGACAATGTAACATATCTTGATTCTAATTCTTTTGATACTGCTGATTCTGGCTCCTTGTGAAAACATTCCCCAAAAGAAAAGAAATTCAAAAATAAAATACATCAAGAGAATTTCATTTCATTCTTTTCAGAGAATGTCTGGCACACTAAGAATAGGATAAAAACCTAGGCTCCAGTATCCAGTTGATATAATAGTCACTTTCAAAGAACCTGAGGGAAATAAAAGGAGTGAAATGTACCTCAGACCACTGCAAACAGGCAAGTGGAAGGCAAGTGATTAAAATGAAAGCTTGTAATATACTGACCTAACAAGATTACTGCCTTATTCTTTTCTGTGGTGGTGCTGGGGATTGAACTCAGGGCCCTGGCAATGACAGACAAATCTACTGCATACATAGATTTCCCCAGCCGTTTTACCACTAGGAACCAATTCTTCTGAATTGGTTCAACTTCCTGTACTGTGGCTGATTTTAATGTCGAAGTTTGTCTGCCATTCTTTAGACAGATTCATTATAAAATCTAGCTTGCTTTCATCTCCTGAATAAATGCTGAGATTAAGTATTAGATTACTGTACCAATACATCCACCAAGACCATTTTTAATTCATTTTTCTTATTTGGGGGAAAGGGTGATTCTAAACGGGTTTCTCTGTGTAACCCTGGCTGTCCTGGAACTCGATCTGTAGACCAGGCTGGTCTCAAACTCAGAAATCCAGTCTCTGCACCACCACTTCCCAGCTTATTAATTTTTCTTAAATATGAGAAGTGATTATAGTATCTAACTCATAATTAAGAGAAACCGGTTAGTGAATTATAGAAGACTTAGAAGTGGCATAGTATCATGCAAGTGTTGGCTATTATATGTTAATGATTCTCAAACTATAATTGTTATTTGACAGATCAACCATATTAAAATCACTACTAAAAAAAAGCACCTAGGGACTACAGTACAGTGACAGGACTGCTACTGTCCTTGTTTGTGAAACTTTCCCCTTTGCAAAGCTTTTCACTGTTCTTTCCTCCTGTCTCAGCAGTGATCCCAAGTCCTGCAGACCACAGGTTTCTTCCATGCGCTGAACACTAATCGGCCTCACCAAGGAGTTTAAGGGACATAGTCCTTGATTTGGATTTAAGGAAGCTTTTAAAATTAAATGGCACTATGCCTCTGAACAATGAAATACACTCTTAGCTGGTTTCTGGCACCTCTTTAAATATCTTGAGCAGGTCCTTGCCAGCCTTAAAGTTCAGACCAAAGTGGATCAAGTATCTTATTACCATGAGCCTCTCACAGCCTCCCAGGAAGGCTAATGGACAAAAGGATTAACTGCATAGGAGAAATAGCGCTGCCACCAAAACCTAAGAAGGAATGTCTTTGGGCTGAAATACCCAAACCTCTGTTCAAGCTCTGATGGCATCAGCTCACTGATGAAAACTGAATCGCTGCCCTCTTGATCACTTCAACCTTTACCTATCATCTCCTAGACTCAACTCTGCCTGCATTAGCTTCTCTTCTGAGGACTCCAAAGCAGGGAACAGCCTTCCCTACACATCCCACTTATTCCTATATATAATGTGCACCTTTCTCCACATCCCAGGAATACTCAAGCTCAAGGTCAGGTATCACTACATATACCAGAACAGCTAAATTAAAAAATGACAACTGTAGCCAGGCAGTGGTGGTGCACGCCTTTAATCCCAGCACTCAGGAGGCAGAGGCAGGCGAATCTCTGTGAATTGGAAGAACAGCCTTCAAAGCTACAGAGAAACCCTGTCTCAAAAAAAAAGACAACTACCAAACTTGCAGTGACAATCTGTGCCTCAAAAACCCAGGTTCATCCACCCTTTGTTAATAAGCCAATTAGAACAGCCACATTAATAGCAAAAAAAAAAGCAGAAAGACTGATTTAATGTTACTCCCATAGACACAAAGAAATCCAAAATGGGCCTCCAAATCCATCTTCAGAAACCTGCCCACCATTGACCCATCTTTGTCCGTGTAAGGTGTAACTTTGCAGGAAAATAGCTCAAGCTTTTCTTCTCCCAGCATGAGATTCCTGTTTTAATCATCTGATAGCTAAAATACCTCCTTAGTATATATTCATTTCTGCCAGTGAAGTTTTTCTAGCACCCAATACTGGTGAGGAATGTGAAATGGTGAGCACCTTTGGAAAGCTATCTGGGGATCCCTCAAAAGATTAAACATGGGATCACTCAGTCGCAAGTTGCTTGCAAGCCCAATTCTAGGTGTCTTACCCAAGACCCATGTGGTAAAACCAAGACTGACACTCCCCCCCCAAAAAAAATCCATAGCAGCTTCATTTGTAAGCCTCAAACTGGCAACAGCCCAGATAGCATTCAATGGTTGTATGAATGATTCAACTATGATACACCCATACTATTAAAATGTATCCAGCAATTCAAAGGAATATACTGTTGATACATGTGCCAACTTGTCTAACTATTAAAGAACATTGAGTGAAAGAGTGCATCTCCAAAAGTTACACTCTATTAATCTGTATATGCCATGCTTTTGAAATGACAAGTATTAAAAGTAGAGCTCACGTCCGTAATCACTGGGGATTAAAAGTGGAGGGCATGATTAGAATCAAGTAACACGGAGACGTCTTGGTGGTGATCAAACAATCCTATTTATCAATCTTGTTTGATGTAGCGGTTATACAAATCTACCTGTGATAAAATGCTAGAGAACTAAACACCCTTTAGACCAATGTCAAATTCCTACTTCTGACTTTGCCCTATAATTATGTGCTATGCAGCCACTGGGAAAAACTGAATTTCTGTACAATCTTTGCAAATTCCTAGAAATTTGAAATTATTGCAAAATAATAATTTTTTAAAAAACATTAAGTTAGAATATCAAATCTTAAATCCTAGCACTTGGGAGGCAAAGGCAGGTGAATCTCTGAATTAGAGGCCGGCTTGGTCCAGAATGAGTTCTGGGACAGCCAGAGTTACACAGAGAAACCCTGTCTCAAAAAACAAAAACAACAAAACAAAAAATAAAAACCAAAACAACTCTTTATTGAAATCTCCGGGTTTCAAGGCCAATTAGTTCTCTTAAATGCTCTCAGAGGAACCATGCCCACTGGTGCCACGTGGTCTGACTGCTAAATTACACCCGTGATTCCATTTTCTTTCTTTCCAGAGGACTGTTGCTTTACAAGTCACAACACCAGTGAGGTTGGAAAAATTAATTTAAATTAAATTTAAAAAAAAAACAGGAAGGTACAAGAAAAACAGAAGTACTTTACCAGCAAGCAAAGCTGTGAGTGGAAAGAAAGGAAATGACAGGGCAGAAACCAGCGGGAAATTTACTCAAATGACCTTGTAAAATCAACTAGAGTTGAAGGGAAGGAAAAAAACTGTTAGTGGAACCTGTTGGGGGTTTCTGGCTATTTTAAAGCCTGCTCCAAAAGGAGCTAGACGTGACTGAGTGGGAGAGCGCTCAAGCATAAAATACCTACGGGTTGATTCCCCAGCACATCAAAAATAAATTACTCCAACAAATCAACTTCCTTTGCCAATTCAAACCAAGAGACTAGACAAGTCAGGAGACGAGAATATCTATCCTTCTATAAGGCGAAAGGAAAGCAAGTGAAACAGCCACTCCTCCAGAGGCCCCATTTCTGAAGCACTGCCTATAACTGCAACACTGAAACAAGAAGGTATTGAGCTCACCCAAGCATGGCCGCCCAGACTGCTCTAAAATCTAAGCCTACAATGCAACTCCCTATTCAAGAAGCATTAATAATGCGGAAACAAAGCAACTTTGCCAGTGTGGCCTTAAAAACAAGTACAATGTATCCACACAGTACAATGTAACCCCACACAGTCTATTTCAAACTGTCCCTGGGTAATCATGTCCACCAGTTTAGAGAATCTGACTGGTGGCTATGAGACCTAAATTCTAGTCCCGGCTCTACCACAAACTTGAGAGTTCAATAACTTTCAACGTGCCATCAATTGCTAGTTCAATAACCTTGAACATCTCCATTGGCAAAAGTGAACTAGCCAATCATTTCAAGGCTCAAGGTTAACTTTGTGTTAAGTGAAATTTGACTTGGTGCAAAGGGAGAAAAAACTATTTCCTCCATTCTTACGCCCAACCAGAGTTAATTCCTTAGCTCTGGAGGAGAACACAAAGCTCCAAAATGCAACTACAGGAAGTTGACCAACACAATGTCCCACTGTCTTTCAGCAGCTGCATGCATCTGGAAGGGCCAGTCTCAAACCAGGGGAGGTAGAAATATTTTAAACCTTTTAAGCTAGCTGCAGGCCAACATCTACGTTCTTAGTTTCACGGGGTCAATCGCATTTCCTTGGAGCACCATGAAGAGCTAGAACCTGCCCTTTAACCCGAGGGTGGCTGGGATCTCTACTCCATCGGGATTACAAAGGTCTGTCCCATTTGGGACATGAGTGCTTTGCATGAGCACTGGGTTCTGGCTATCTGCACAGCAAGAAAGGGTCACCTGCCAAGTAATATTGGCTACGACGAAATATGTGGCAGTTCTCCTAGCTGGAGAGGTAGGAGAGCCTCTGCTCCCTTACACGTGTGTTAATATCTAAAAGATGCCCTCATTCGACTGGCCAAAATTGTGAAAGGGACCAGGATTACGTCATTAACACACTACCAATCAATCAACTGCTTCCAAAAAAGGACAGGCCGGCAGCAGTCACTGCGATTTTCTATGGCCCTTCAAAATTACCATACCTGAGTCCTACTTATAGTTACACGAACGGTATCTAAACATCATCCTTCACTCCTCCTGGAACATATTATAAATTATGAAAGGGAGAAAAGCATAAGTTCCATACACGCTAGTAAATTGTCAGGTAAGGGAGAAGCCAACTTGATAAATGACCAGAGATCCACGTGTGCGATGTGCGTGGAGCCTTCCTCACTTTAACGTCCTGCTTCTCTAGCCACCTCTGAGGGTGAGGTTAGAAGCCTCCAATTCTGGGCGGCCACACCCTGTATGTGTCACAACCCTGATGCAAACCCCGAGCAAGGCCAGGAGTCCAACGACAAGGTAGGGCAGCAGAGGCCTGTTATGTAAGCTGTACAGAGCTTCATCCTGTGGGCCTCACCCTCCCACCCAATCCTTTGGGGGAAAGAGACCTCCACTCCTGAGCATTTCAAGCAGCATCCTCTGGGGAAGAAATCCTTTTGTACCAGGACCAATGAAACATGGGCGGTTTCGAATTCGTCAGAAATGGTCCAAAGACCGTGGGGGAAGGGAAATTAGCTAAATGACCTTTCAAGGTCCCTCCACTGGGGCCTATAGAGATTTACAGGATAAGTATTAGGTCCCCTCTCGTTACAGGAGATGAAGCTGCATTTCAGAAATGGGAAAAGGATTGAGTCCTGGGAATCTGAACCGTTTCTCGGTGGATCCACTCCCTAAAGGACACTACTGGTCGCTTTTTATGCTAGAAGCAGTTAGGAAGCATCAAACCCGGACAGCCTCCACCCCAACGGGGTGAGGTGGCCACCCCTGTTCTGCTAACTCAGGACCCCCCCCCAAGACCCAGCTGAAAACTAAGCGCAACTTAGGGTGCACGGAAAAGCGTGCTTGCCAGGGCCAGAGAGGCTGTGCTAGAGCCCGAGGGCGTGAGAGCCGCAGTACAAAATTACCTCATCACGACCCGCTTCCCCTTCACGTCCAGCTTGTCCAAAGTCAGCTTGTTAGAAAGCGACATTTTGGCAACGCGTTAGGATCAAGAGGCCCGGTCCTGAGGAAGAGGAGACCACTGCGGCGGACGTGCGCTTTTGAAGCGTGCAGAACGCCGGGTTGCGGGAGGACCAGAGGGCGCCCGCCCCGCCCCTAGCTCCGCCCCTGAGCCGGCCCTTGGACCCACCCCTTCCCGGCGCTGCTCCCAGAGCAGGAAGCAGCAAAGTTGCTATTGGCCACCGCCCCAGGTCCGTCTGCTTCCATTGCTCCGAGGCGCTGTCCATCTACAAGGGACTGGTGGGACGTGCGACTTCCATTTGTCACGTCCAGCACGACGCGAGCAGAGCAGGGAACCTTCCTGACTAGGGGCGGAGTAGAAGCTTTCGCGGTGGGGCCCCCAAAGGAGGGAGCGGATGGCGCCTCAGGGTGGGCGTGGAATGTATGCGGAGCCAGAGGCCACTTGAGCAGCTAAAGTACCCAGCACTGCTGCTCAGCAGCGCATGCTCCGAACTGCCTTGGGGAAAAAAGCAGCACTCCCACCCGGTGGAATTCCCAGGGGCCTTTTCAAAATCTTTGCAAATGCCATCTCCTTTATCTTCTGCTTTCTCAGCTCCCAAATGGAATGCTACATAAGGCCTTACTTAGTAATGGAAACCTTTCAGAAGTCAAAAAAGGACCAGGTCCTCCTCCCCCTTTTATAATAAAAAGTACAGTGCAATTGCCGTGGTTACATTATTCATTGTAATGGCGAATACGTTCAGCATGTGTCATGTTAACTAACAATGCTCATAAAACGTCTAAGTCCGTTCTGTTATTAAAGATGTAGTAACTGATGGACAAAGGTTTAGTGTCTTACGTACTCATGATAACAGAGCTTCTAAGTGATTATTTCAATCCTGGGCCAGTGGGATTTAGACTCCTTTGTGAGTGTAACCTAGTGGTAAAGTGCATGCAATCCAATCTCCAGCACTGGAGAAAAGTCTAAATCTTTACTGACACTAATTTGGACTAAGGATGCAAGGTAAAACGCTTGCCTACGGTCTGAGACGCTACAGCTACTTAATGAAAAGCACGTAAGCGATGTAAAAAGCCCTTCCCCCTCATTCCCCTGGTTCTCGTTTCCACCTCTCCCACTAGCTGACACCACCTCTGGAAATTACTATATTATGGGAAGTAACTCAGACAATAGCATGTATTTTCTCTCATATGCATGTGTTATATAAGCATATATTATATGGAGAGGGTAGATACAGATTCACAAAGGGGAGAAAAGTTTTAAGAGAACAGGGGGAGAAACAAAAAGGGTAACAAAAGAGATGTGACATGGAAGAGACAAAGAACTTCAGGCAACTGAGGAATGCTGAGAGCCTCCAATTGGTTATTCAATACTAAGTGGTCTGAAATTGTACACAATTGTATATACATACAAGTAACTTTATACAGAGTGAGATGGTTGTAATTACATTTAGGTACACACACACACACACACACACATACATACACACACAGAAAAAGCAGCCATGAATTCGAAAGAGGGACAGCACTTTTACCTGCTAAGCCATCTCCGGCCTGAAATAACAATGAGAAACAGCCTAAGAGGAGAAAAAGGCTATGAGAACTGTAAAACAGGAAAATAAAGAAATCTACAATTCTACATGCCGGCCAGATATGGATCAGCGCTTTTGGGTGTTACAACAATGTTTAAGACACAGTTTTCATCCAAGCAGAACTGAGACACCCTTCACTACCATCAGTTCCTTCACCAGTAGCTATTTCCTTCCTTCACTGCTTGCAAAAATCCGATTTAATAGCGCGTTGGTATAGTGACCAGTGCTCAGCAAGAATAGGCTTATGTCCTAGCACCAAGGAATAAATCACTGTTGACCTAACCCTGAGTCTGGGAATCCCATCCCCCCACATGCCCTTTTGTCACACATTAGTCTGGGAATGGGCAGTGACCCAACTTAGGTCAATGAGATAAAAGGAAAGCCTGCTGTGCTGAGAAACAATAGAGAACAGTGAAGAAAAGCCAGACCTGTACATATATTGACATCTTGCTAATTAATAGAATGTTGGGAAGTAACTAGGGATGACTTCTATACTAGCTATAAATCTCTCTCTCTCCACTCTCTTTCTCTTTTCCTCCCCACTTCTCCCCTTTCCCTCCTCTTCCTCTCCCTCTCTTATCTTTCATTTTGGGGACAGCAACTTCCATGTACTGGGGACATTTAAATAGTTTTATGGGGTAGCCCAGATAGTGAGTCTCTCAGAGCACCTTTAAACAACCAGCATAGAACTGAGTCCTGCTGCCTGCAGTTCTGTAAAGGAGCTAGCTTGGAAAGGGACTCTGGTGCCCCCAAGGCCAGCTTTCAGATGTGTGCCCCCCAAGTCAAGCTTTCTCGGATGTGTGTCACCTAGGCCAGCATATAATTGCAGTCTCAGGAGGAGCTTCAAACTAAAGCAAATTTAGCTGTTGTCAAATTCCTGACTTATAGAAAGTATGAGGCAATATTGTTTTGAAGTACTAAACTTTGAGATGCTTTCTTACTCAAAAATAGACAAGTAATACGGAGTTTCAGCAATGAATTTGTTCCGTAAAACAAAATAATCACCTAAACACTGATAATGGTGAACTCAAATTACAGAATATCTGAGCCCCTGAAGACGTCAGTGGGTTGCTGAATTTACCAACCACAGCACTATTGTGCCACCTACCTTTCTGTCATGTGAAATAAACAAGCCTCTAGTGTGAGTAATAATTTATTGAATATAATGCTGTTTGCAGCTGAAAACATCTCATTGTACTATCGGGGGAATTAAATGACATTCATATGATCAAATATAGATTTTTGTAAATTGTTTTTGATGTGGCCCAAGCCATCCTCAAATTCATGATTCTTCTTCTGTGTGCTGGGATTACAGGCATATACCACCACATCTGACTACACATCCATTTTAAAGGAGATTTTCACATCTGCTAATATTGGAGGTAGATAGTAGAGGCTGATTATCTCGCTGAAAAATAATAGAAACGCTGGAATTTTTGGAGAGACCAGTGCTGGAAGCTATGCCAAGGACTGAACCCAGTGCCTCACACCCGCTGGGAAAACATCCCAGCTTTTTTTTTTTTAAAGACAAGGTCTGATTAAAGTTGTTCAAGCTGGACCTGAACTTGAACTCACTCTGTAGCCCAAACCAGACTTAAATGTGTGATTCCCCTGCCCCATGTTCCCAGGTACTGAGATTGCAGGAATGTGTCACTGGGTCCAGTTTAGCAAAAAACTTTAAAACATTGATTTTGAAATATTAGAAAACTGCCAACGGCGATAGAGTGTTATATAACCAAGATTTAGGAAATGCCAGGCAGTAATGGTACACACCTTTAATTCTAGCATTTAGGAGGCAGAAGCAGATGATCTCTCTGAGTTTGAGGCCAGCCTGGTCTACAGAGTGAATTCTAGGAAGAGCCCCAAAGCTACACAGAGAAACCCTGTCTCAAAAAAACAAAAAAAAAAACCCAATATATTTATGAAAAACCATATATATGAAGGAAAAAAGTAAATTTGGGGCTTCGGCCAATAAAAACCTGGCTCCCTCAAGTCATTCTCTGATCTCACAAGCATGCTGTGGTATGCACATATGGACACACAGATAAATATTTTAAATAAGTAAGTCTGTAGTTTGGGTTATTTTCCTACATGCCACGTACTAATTCCAGAAGAGGCAACTGAGACTGAAAAGATGAACAAAACTTCAGTTAGATTCCTAAGAACTTCAGAGTCCCCACAGGCTCATATATTTGAGTGCTTAGTTCCAGGGAGTGGAACTGTTTGAAAGGTTGGGAAGGATTAGGATGTGTGGTTTTATTGAAGGAAATGTATCACTCGGGTGGGCTCTGAGGTTTCAAAAGTTCATGCCAGGCCCACCCAGTCTTTGTCTGTCTGTCTGTCTCTCTCTGTGTGTCTCTGTCTCTGTCTCTCTCTGTCTCTCTCTGTCTCTCTCTCTCTCTCTCTCTCACACACACACACACACACACACGCACACATATACACACTGTGTGTGTGTGTGTACAGCACCAGGGTGGATGTTACAGGACAACCTTCCGGAGTCAATTCTCTTCTTCCATCTTGTGGGCCCTAAGGATCTAACTCAAGTCCTTGAGAGATTTTTCCCAAATCTGACTTAGCAGGATTTTTGATTAAACCCAGTTCTTTGGTGACAAGTGATGGAAAACCAAAGTTGGAGCTAGTCAAATGGTAAACTCTGACCCTGACTGAAGTTTTGATAAAAGGAGCTAATTTGTCAATTGTAGTTATCTGACCACTTGACTGGAGGTGAAAGATCCTTTTCAAGATGGTGGTCACATGGATCTTGGAAAGAGATCTCAGTTTCTTTTTTTAATAATTATTCATTATGTAAACAATATTCTTTCTGCATGTATGCCTGAAGGCCACCAGACTTCATCACAGATGGTTGTGAGCCACCATGTGGTTGCTGGGAATTGAACTCAGGACCTTTAGAAGAACAGGCAATGCTCTTAACCATTGAGCCATCTCTCCAGCCCCCAAGATCTCAGTTTCTTAACAACATGATCCTTGCCATAAGGTCTAGTGAGTGTCCTCATGATAGGAGTTGAGTACTCTTCAAATGACTGATCCAAATGGTAGAACAAGAAAGAAATTACAGTAGCCTTTGTAACTCTCTATCTCAATGTCATGCACCTTCACCTCATCCAGATTCTAGTCACTGGAAATGAATCACTAAATCCAGTCCCCACTGGGTTGGAGAGTTACCGGACTTAACCATTTTTTTTTCATTTGGAGTTTCACCTTTTAAAAGTAAAATAGAGAAGATCTTTGACTATCTATTGAAAACCACCAGACTCTTTTCTTAACCCTTTTTTAACATATTTTTATTGATTAATTGGGAGTTTCATATAATACTCTCCAATCACATTAACTTCCCAGTCTTACCAGGTCCACTACCCCTACCCTTGAAACCTTCCCCACCCAAAAAAAAGAAAGAAAAGATACCCAGTTCAAAATGTGTTGCCCATATACCCACTGAAGCATGGTCAAACTCCCACAGTGGGCAGCCCCTTAAAGATAACTGAGGTCTTCCCCATCCCCATCCCCACTGGAAACCATCATCTGTGAAGAGTGGCACTTCAGGGTCCTGTTGATGACTGCAGACTCACAGTTGAGAATGAGAGACACCCAAGGTTTCTGTGACAATCCCCTACCCCCAGCAAAAAAAAAAAAAAAAAGAAAGAAAAGAAAAGAAAAGAAAAAGAAACAATCTAGACAGGAAACCATTGAAGGAAACTCTTAACCCTTTTGTTGCCAAGAGCTGATGAGATCCTGAAGGCATACATTTCTTAGCCCATGAGAAAGAAAACAAAAGGAATATTAAAGACAGTAAAGTTCAGTCCCTCTGACCATTGCCTATACTTATACTCATATCTCAACTATGCTGATATTTCTTGGGATTGTAAAATGTCTATTTGGTAACAATTCTGAAAATTTCACAGGTTCTGACTTGTACCTTCTCTGTAGTTAAATGCCTGTGATGGTTTTGAACATCTAGCTTAATTTTAACATTCAATGACTACTGCATTAACTAGAATTTAGCATCTAGCTTCAATTTGAATATTCAGTGAATATCACATTAAAAGGTAGTTACACTGCTATAATTACTGAGACATTGCTATATTAAACTATGACCTGGGATACACCTGGCAAAATCCTCAATGCAGGAAATCCCAAAAGGAAAAAAAAGAACCTGTTCTACCTGGGGGCAGTGGTGGTGCATGCCTTTAATCCCAGCAGTATAGAAGCAAAGGCAAGTGAATCTCTGTGAGTTTGAGGCCAGCCTGGTCTCCAGAATGAGTTCCAGGACAGGCAGGGCTACACAGAGAAACCCTGTCTCAAAACAACAGGGAAAAAAACACCTGGTTTTTAAAATTGCAAGGACAGGAAGAGGGTTGGGAAACTACATGTTTAAATATTAAGAGACATTTAAAAGAAATACGGTGCATGTTTCCTGTTACTATCCTAATTCAAACAAGTCAGCTATAAACATTAATATCCACACACACAATTTATGAAACAACTGGAAATTTTTTAATACTGACTGGATATTTGATGGTTTTTGGATATCTGATTTCAAATTTCAGATATGATAGCTATACAGTTGTGTGGTGCTAATGTAACTCTTTGAGAGTTTCAGACAGTCATATCCACCCCTCCCTCTTCACATTCCATCCCTGCTTCTCCTCATTTATGATTTTTGAAGGGTCTTTATCTTAGACATACACTGAGATTTTTTTCTTTTGTTACTGGTGTGAGGATCAAAGCCAGGGTCTTTAACCACTAAGCTACATCTCCAGCCCTCCAGGTCTCACTGAAGAGCCCAGGCCACCTCCTTCTTGTCTCAACTTCCTTACTTCTAGCATTATACACCAGACTCACTTCATTGGCATTTTGTTGTTGCTGATAATGATTTTTTTTTTTGTGACTCACTACACAGGATAGTCTGGCCTTGAACTCCAGGCAATCCTCTTTCTTCAGCCTTCCATGCCCTGAGTTTACAGATTTGAGACACCACACTTAACTGTTACTGACATTTTGCTTTTTGAGATAGGTTTTCACTATGTCATGCTGGCTGACCTAGAAGTCAATATGTAAACCAGGCTGACCTCAAACTCATAGAGATCCACTTGCCTCTGTGTCCTGAGTGCTGGGATTAAAGGCATGCAATGTGTGCTCAGTGCACTCTTATTAGAAAGCATGTGATGTTTGTTGCTGTAATATTACCTTTCATCATTGGCTAAGGCAGTCCCTGAAACTACCCGCAATTTTTTTAGATGAAGTCGTCCTATATAACTCTTACTAGCCTAATACTCACTATGTAGAGCATCTCTTCCCTTTTTAGTTTCCCAAGTGATTACAGATATGTCCACCATGCTCAGCTACCCTTATTCTATTTTCCCTTATCGTAATCAGTAAGTAATTTGCAGAAAGATGCAGTGAGTTTGTATAAATATCCCTTTCTTGTCTCATTGTTCTGACTGTTGAAGCTGTTACATGAATCTCCTCTCTCTCTCTCTTTCTCTCTCTCTCTCTTTCTGTGTGTGTCTGTGTGAGTGTGTGTGCACACGCATACACACAACACACACACACACACTAAAGCTGTTCGTCAACTAAAAAATTAAATAGGAAGGAAAAGGCTTTGCAAGCTAGTATTGTGAAGGGGAATGGTCCTAACCTATCAGGCTAATAGCCTCACCCCGCCATTGGCCATTAGCTAATTATTCCAGCCCTAATTAGCTGTTAGCTAATTACTCGGGGTTGGACCATCAGGTCTCAATTAGGTATAAAAGGGTAGGTTCACGTGGGAAGTGCTCTCTCTGTAGATTGTGGGTCTGCCGGCGTCTTCAGAGAAGCACGGTTCCAGGGTCTGGTATTGTGAATCTGTTGTGTTCTCTTTCTATTAAATTGTATGTCTTAAATATAGCTGGCTTGGGCAATACTTAATTGAAACAGCCACAGTATTGTGTGACTCAAAATGTGTCTGCCAACTGGATTCCACCCATGGGCCATGAGGTTGTAACCTTTGCTCTTTATACAGTGTCTCAAAATAATCTGTGATGCTGAACACCAAGAGGGTGCTTGCCTTTGCAGAGGAGAAGTGGGTATTAACTAACCAGTCACTTAAGAACTTCTTAGATGCTGGTAATTTCCTATTATTCGGCGTGGTCCACTATAAACAGCTGTCTGGTTTGCCTAGGACCCAAGCACTCAATATTTGTTGGGCTAGAATTAGGACAATGCCGGTATAATCACAACAGTTAGTCACCCTAACAGTTACATGTTTGTCTAGTGAAAGTTCACTGAGCTGTGTGCTTATGATTCATACATCAGTGCCTTGAACTAGGTTGAGAAGAGGTCTGCTCAGTGCAAATATAGAACTGATTGCTGTCTGCAGAATCTAGACTTCCACAAGGGGGCTTAAGGTTATATTATCATTTTCCTCAATCATATCATAGTGTTAAAATTTGAGGTAATTAAAACTCTCAGATATATTTTTCATGAACTATGATTTAGACATGATTCCTCTTCCTTCATACAAGTAATGTTTTTAATTTTATTTTTATTTTGTGTTTGGTGTTTTTCTCACAGGGTGTCAGATTCCCTGGAACTGGAGTTACAGTTGTGAGCTCCCATGTGGGTGCTTTTTAACTGCTGAGCCACCTCTCCAGGGGCATACAAGTAGTTTTTAATCTTAGAGGCTTGAGCTCCATTAAAGTTCACTGTGCTTCTGTTTCTATCATCTTTTGCTGAACTGTGTCCTTGACTTTGAGAGATTTGATCCCTTAGTCTTGGCCCTCCTGTGGTCTTTTGCATACTAATAAAGGGCATGAAAGGGTTCTCATTTTCCAGACTGTATCCACTTCCACTAATCTCGGCATTTTGGTCACTACCACTACCTTTTTCGCTCAGTAGCCTGCTGTATTTGAATCTTGTGTCCTCCAAAGGTCCCCGTGGTAAGGCTCTACCTAGTGCCATGCCACTGGGAGGTGGTGGAACCTTTATGGGGTGGGCCTAGTGGGAGGTTTTCAGGTCACTGCAGGTGTTCCCTTCCGGATCTGGGACTCTAGCTCTTTTGTCTGTTTCTGTTTGGCTTCTGGCCGTGAGGTGAACAAGTATGCTCTTGTGTTTTGCCATCAGCCAAAGCAACAAAGCCTTTCTCTGTATGAGTCTATTCATGTCAGTTAGGTTTTGTGGTTATGGGAAGCTCATTAACACATAATACTGACTCAGCTGTCAATATAACCCCAAGTATTTAGTGCTTAGTGCATTTTGTATTATGGCTCAACTGAATACTAGTCACAAAGCTGGGTAAAAATGTGAAATTGTGAAGGAAATTTTGGGGGCTTTATTTTGTTGTTGGGTTTTGGAGTTTTGTTTTGTTTTTTGTTTTTTTGGTTTTTCGAGACAGGTTTCTTTGTGTAGCCCTGGCTGTCCTGGAACTCGCTATGTAGACATGAGTCTGGCCTTGAACCCACAGAGGTCTGCCTGCCTCTGCCTCTGCCTCCTGAGTGCTGAGATTAAAGGTGTGCACCACCACCATCTGGCTGTGGAGGAATTTTTTTAATTTACTAAGTAAAATGTCAATGTTACATGCTGCTCAGAATTGAGGAAGCAATTCTTAATTGAAATGATACCCCATTGCTTTTAATATATTCTGTCAGATACAACCAATGGACTTACTACTGATAGCTCACAGTTAATTCCTTTTCCAAAAACGTCTCTTTGTTGTGAAGAGCTCTGCCTGGCCTATGGCACACCCCCATTCCCAGGAATAGCCACCAAACAGCAATTGCTCAACGGAGGCACCAAGGCCCAGCCTATAGGCCTAGCCTGCATGCTTCATTTCTGGGCTAGTTCTAAAGGTCCACGTGCAGCTCAGAATTGTCTATAGGGCTGACTTAACCCTTCCAAAAGCACACCTGTGCTTCAGAAACGTCTATAGGCTGAACCTGCCATTACACCTTTTCCCTGTCTGTATTTATTTCTTTACTCCTTTATGAATTTTGTTCCTATTTTTTCCACATTTTTTATTTAGAATTTTACTTTTCATTTTACATATTAACCGCAGTTTCCTCTCCCTCCCCATATCCCCCCCACCTCCCTCCATTCCACCCCCATCTACTCCTCAGAGGGGGTAAGGCCTAGAAGAAGTGCTCCACAATCTACTGCCATACAAATCTCAGCTACTTTTTCCCAAAGAATGCTGGGAAGAATTCTAAGAGTACCTCTATGATCTTTTCATTCTACCATCCACGTGTTTGTATAATTCTCACCCTTTAAATATGAGCTGAATCTGTCCATTGCTTGTATCCAACAGAATATATTAAAAACAATGGGGTATCATTCCAGTAATTAGATTTGTTACATAGCCCTTAGAACTCCATCTTGTTAGTATACATGAGGGAACCTCCCTTGCTGGGTCTGAAGTAAATGCCCTTTTGTGCAAGGTCCTGTGGAGAGGAGCACATAGCAAGTGTTAATCCAGTTGATAATAAGACCACCACCACAATTTAAAGCCAAATTTGAAGCAAGCTTTAATTAAATTCTGGCCAAGAAGATGGACTCTGACCACGTCCACTCCTGGGTTCCCAGGAAATGGCCACAAGTCCCATCTTGCAGAGGCTTAAAAAGGCAACCTCACAAGGCTACCCTATTTCTCATGATGTTCAATCAGGGGCAAATGTATATCATGATGCATTTCCTGTCTGTGTGCCCCACCCCACACCCACACCCAACCAGGGGCAAGTGTATATCCTGACAAATATCCTGTTTACATACCTTCTGCCTACATGTGACCAAGCACATTTGGGTCAAACAAGCTTGTTTAGGGGAGTGAAAACATATGGCTTGTTATCTCCCATAAACAGGAACCTCAGCATTTCTGAAAGTATCTGTCCTTGGGCAATGGGATCATAGGTTAGGGATGGATAGTTTTATTTCATGGGTCTCTTAGGCACATCAATTTTTAAACAATTTATTCATTTATATTTTATGTACACTAGTGTTTTGCCTGCATGTATATCTGTATGAGGATGTTGGATCCCCAGGAACAAGCATTACAGACAGTTGTGAGCTCCCATGTGGGTTCTGGGAATTGAACCTGAGTTCTCTGGAAAAGCAGCCAGTGCTCTCAACCACTGAGCCATCTCTCTTAGCCACTGAATCATCTCGACAATCCCTTAGGGCCAGTAATTGAAACTTAAAATGTAATTTCGCTCTCACACAAGAAAGTATGGGGAGACCCTAGGATGTGTAAGATCTACCCCCTGGTGAGTAGCCAGCAGGAGAATAGGGCCTAAGTCCTCCAACTAGAAGATAAACTTGGTTGACAATGTTAAGGAAGAATACAACTCTGCTCAGCTGAACCTCTGATGAGACTACATCTTGAATGATAACTAAACCCTACCCTTAGTGACATATGCTCAGGTTCTCTAGATAAGATGTACCCCCAGACTCCTGGCCAACAGAAACTGGGAGATTGTGAAAACCTTCTACTTTAAACTGAAATTTGTTTCACAGAAATATAGAACGAGTACTAACTAATAAGTAACCCTAAATGCTAGCTAGCATATGTACTCATCGGAAGAATGAGAAAGACGGGTCGCCAAACAGGTCTTCACACTGAAGCAATGGAACACAAGCCCTAGGAAATCAAACCTTTTTAGTCAGTCTCTGTCGGCAAGGAGATCATACTGGAGTTCAGGGTCCAGAGGAAACTTATTCTGCAGCTAAATCTAGAAGTGCAGATTCCCTGGCTTTTGTTTCACCTTTTCTATAAAGCATAATACTGCTAAATGAAAGCCAGAGTAAGGAAGAGGTTCCCTGCCCTTAAGGTTTTTATCTCCAGGTATTTTGACTGTTTGTTTTCGTGTTTTGTGCGGGGTGGAACCAGCTCTCCCAGGCCCCTGGTGAGGGCTGGGGCTAGCTTTCCCAAGTGCTGGGGATAGCTCTCCTACGAAGGTCAGAGCCAGCTCTTGTGTGCCCTGGCCAGTGAGGAGCTGAACTGGCTCAGCACAGCCCTGTACTTCAACGTATGGTTCAACACATGGTTCAATGTGTGTTTTGCAAGGGCCCTTGTAGTAACATGGGCAAGGGACATCAACACAGACCTTGGCTGTGGTAGGGCTATGAACCCAGACATGACCCCTGGCCACAGCTCAGCCGGCCCCCAGTAGGTGTGCAGGCCAATCTACTCTGGATGGCCCTGGTGACAGCACAATCCTTGGGCACCAATATGGCCTCAGATGTCAGACCAGACCCCCAGTATCTGCATAGCCTTCTGGGTAACAGGGGGATTTATGTTATTTTTAATGTCTAGATAAACAATGTAAATAAAGCCGGGCGGTGGTGGCGCACGCCTTTAATCCCAGCACTCGGGAGGCAGAGTCAGGTGGATCTTTGTGAGTTCGAGACCAGCCTGGTCTACAAGAGCTAGTTCCAGCGCAGGCTCCAAAGTCACAGAGAAACCCTGTCTCGAAAAACAAAACAAAAAAACAATGTAAATAAGGGATTTTCCTCTATTATTTATTCATATGAAACATA
>JAQHUG010000121.1:2347381-2364685 GCA_028555095.1 Dicrostonyx torquatus
GAGACAGGATTTCTCTGTGGCTTTGGAGCCTGTCCTGGAACTAGCTCTTGTAGACCAGGCTGGTCTCGAACTCACAAAGATCCGCCTGCCTCTGCCTCCCAAGTGCTGGGATTAAAGGCGTGCACCACCACCACCCGGCTCCATTCTGAATGATTTTATTATGGAAGTTAGTTTTTTACTGTTCTTTGTTTGTTGTGGGTTTTCTTGGTTTGTTTTTTTTGTGTGTGTGTGTTTTGTTTTGGTTTTTGTTTTTGTTTTTGTTTTTTTTGAGACTGGGCTTCTCTGTGTGTAGCCCTGGATGCCCTGGCACTTGCTCTGTAGACCAGGCTGGTCTCAAACACTCAGAGATCCACCTGCCTCCACCTCCCAAGTGCTGAGATTAAAGGCATGCGCCATCACTGCCCAGCTGAAAGTTAGTTTTATTTTGGGTTTTTTTCTTTTAATGTTCATTGGTGCTCTGCCTGAATGTATATCTATTTGAGGGCACCATATCCCCTGGAAATGGAGTTACAGACAGGTATGAGCTGGCATGTGGGTGCTGGGAATTGAGCCCGGGTCCTCTGGAAAAGCGGCCAGTGATCTCAATCGCTGAGTCATCACTCCAGCTCAGCAAGCTAGTTTTGAATAGCCTTTTATAGCCTACCAATTTAATAAAGTGAATTTTCAGTCAGCAGGTAACTCTCTGACATAGGGAGTTACTTCAGTGCCCTAAGCTCTTTAAAGTACTCTGGTTTGGGTGCTAAATCACATGGCATTACTGTCATTACTTTGTGCCTTTATCCCCATCCTTTAGTTTAGCAGTATCTGTAATCCAGGTTCCCTTGCACAAGCAACTTGAACCTTCCCAAAGGACAAAAAGGGCCACGTAGGCCTCTTGATTCCCACTCCCTCCTTCTTTCTCAGATTCAAGCGAGGTAGCAAGGAAAGTGAAATAGAAAGTTCAGAGGTATAAAAAGACTCTGGCTTTTGTTCCCTGGGAGACATCTTTTTGCCAATTAATTTATTAACAAGCCCCAAGAGTTGTCTTGGAAATAGATTGCTGTCTCCATGGACATGTGAGCAATGGGAAAAGAGGCAACAGTAAAAGCACACATTCAGCTGCACAGACATGGAGAGAACAAAGAAAACAAGTGCCCAAGAGCTCCAGCATACAGTAAATAACACTGGGTTCCCTATGCTCAGTGCTATTTGCTGAGAACGTGTTATTTACATAGGAAGGCAAGGAGTCAAAGGTACATGAACCTGGAATACCCTGACATCAGTCATCCGCTGCAAATTCCCGAAGAGGAGGTGTTATGCGATTATTTAGATTACAATGCCCCTGCTTTTTCCATGACTGTTGGGATTTGAACTCAAGTCCTCTTGTTTACAGAGCAAGCACTCATATTCACAAGCTATCTTCCCGGTTCCCTCTTTCAGGATTTTCCCAATCTGGCCAAGTTATCCTCTGACCTCCTCTAAGGCACTGTGGTGTATGGCACTTGTACACACACACACACACACACACACACACAAATTGTACACATCATTAGAGGAAAAAAATTAAAATATAGATATAAAAAGAGTAAACCACCCAAAGTCTTATCACTCAATGATCATCACTGTTAATATTCTGGAGTGTGCCTTTATAAAATTGTAATTTCAAGTCTAGGCATATAAATGTACATATACGAACATGGAAGTTTCCTTGACACCTTTTTTACAACTTACAGTGCAACTTGCCATATGCTTCTTTTCACTTCAGTAAATATAGACACTTATATTCTCATTGATGAGGCCTTTATAGCACCCCACTCTAGATGTATTATAAATTGTCAGTGTATTCCCACAACATTGTTATGACTTTCAATTTTTCACCATTATAAAAAAATAAAGATACTTCAAGAAATAGTTTTAGGGCTGGAGAGCTACCTGGGCAATCAGATCCCAGCACCCTCATTGGGCAGTTCACAAAGGCTTTTGACTCCAGCTGCCAGGGTTCTGATGCCCTCTTCTGGCCTCATTAGGCACCAGCACGTACACTCACACACACACACACACACACACACACACACAAAGGGGCTCTCATGATGCAGCTCCACTCCCACCTCTCCCCATTGCCAGCTAGCTTCCCTTGTAAAGTTGGTGTCACATACCCTCCTTCCTTGTCCTACCCTCAAATCCAAACTCCAAACTCAGCACACTGTGAGCTATCCACTCAGCACATGGTCTCCAACGAGTCAGTCCTATCTATTAATTATCAACACTAGCGTGAATGATGCTGTGGAGATGGCTCAATGTGTAAAACGCTTGTTCTGAAAACTTGATCACCTGAGTTTAATGCCTAACAGCCACATGAAAGTTGAATACAGCAACCAGCACCTATAACCTCAGTGATAGGAAAACAGAAACAGGATGATCCCTGGGGCTTGCTGGCCAATCAACGAACTCGAGAGTCAGTGAAAGACCCTGTCTCAAAACACAAGGGGGAGAGAGTGATCAAGGAAGACATTAATTAGCACAGGCCTCTGGCATGCACACACACTTGATTTGGGATGTCTGACCTCTAGAACTGTGAATTATATTTTTCTGTTGCTTTAAGTCACCACATTTGCAGCAATTCATTATAGTGGTCACAAGAAATGGACACACGGTGTTACCTACTCTATCTGTTAGCAGTGGAGTGTTTAGCCTGCTCATTAGTAAAGAACAATGGGGCCAGCAGGACATCATGGGTTCGTCCCCAGTACCTTCTCCAGCACTGGCTGTTTGGTTATTCCTCAGCTAACCACCAGATGGAGGTGCTGTACAGGAGATGGAGAGGAACTGACTTCTAGCTTATGCTTTTTCTCTGTATTCTTTTCTTGAGGCTTACCAAGCTGCCCTCTAACTCACTATATATAGCTGAGAATGACCTTGAACTCCTGATCCTCTTGCCTCCACTTTCCAAGTGGTGGGATTGCGGGTATGCATTACCACACCTGGATCCTCGCCCCCTTTAAATGACTTTTTTGTTTTCATCCTTCCTACCCCATAAAACCAGAATCTTCTTCCCCCAAGTGGCATGTTTGGCCCTTGTGCATTTTCAGGCAGCAGATAATTCAAAGGCTAGAAATTAGATGGGGCATTTATTTCTCCCTCCCTCCCTTCCCCCCTTATTCGTCCTCCTTTCTCCTTTTATTATATTCTAGGCTAGCCTAGAACTCAGTATGTAGTACAGTAGTATGTATTCGACTCTCAATCCTCTGGACTCCACCTCCTGAGTGCTGAGATTAAAGACATGTAGATGACCACACCCAGTGTATGTGGTGCTGAGGTTCAAACCCAGGATTGCATCCCTGTTAAGACAGAACTCTTCTAACTGAGCTACATTCCCAGTTGCAAGCTTCAGTATCTCCAGGACTGAAAAGGAATTGGTTGACAAGGTCATGCTGTGTTGCCCAGGCTTGCTGAGAGCTCAATCTTCTTGCCTTAGCTTCCCAAGTATCTACAACTGCAGGTAAGTGCCACTGTGCCCTGCTGAAGATCTGTTAGTATTTACAAAGCTTTGGAAGCTGGAAAATTGCAACCTTTGATCTGGATCTACTGGTACTTGCCTATAACCCCAGCAACTCAGGAGGCATAGAATGGAGGATTCCATTGAGTTTAAGGTCTGTCTGGGATGCAGAAGGAGTTCAAGGTCAGCATAGGTAACTTAGTGAGACCCTGTCTCAAAATAAAATGTCAAAAGGGAGCTGTAGATATATCCCAGTGGTGAATTGAGGCTCTAGGTTTAATTCCAGTATAGTAATAAATGAAAGAAATAAAGAAATGCTGTGAACTTTGGAGAAAGTGCAGGTTTGCCTTTAGGGCTGGTCTTAGCAAATATTGAGGTGGACAAGCTGGTGCCACTGTATATATAACAGCTTCTCTTTAATAAGACTATGATCAGGGGCTGAGAGATGGTTCAGAGGTTAAGAGCACTGATTGTTCTTCCAGAGGTCCTGAGTTCAATTCCCAGCAACCACATGGTGGCTCACAGCCATCTGTAATGAGATCCAGTGCCCTCTTCTGGCCTGCAGGGATTCAGACAGATACTGTATACATAATTAATAAATAAATCTTTTTTTAAAAAAAGACTATGATCAGACACACAATACTCTTTCTCCTCCAGCTCCTTCTGTCAGGAGGAGGATGGGTTTCTTAGCTAACATTTGTGGGCCAGGAGTGCCAATGAGCCCTTGTATGCATTATTTCCCTTAATCCTTACAACAATTTGGAAGATGCTGATTCGATTTTGTTCATTTCATAGATGGGACCCACAAAGTTTAGGGAAGTTGAGCATCAGAGTTTGTTACTATCTGGCTATCAATTTCTGTGGTAATGTTAGGAATTTGGCTTCTGGCTATCTTTCCTTTCTTTGATTTACTCACAAACCGCATCATTGATTTGATCCTTGAACACTGCACAGCATTACAGTGATTTGATTACATTTGATTACATTGATGTGATCATTGATCATTGCACAGCATTACAATGATCATTTTCTGTAGAGATGCTGTATTCATTACTGCTCTAGCTGCCATGATAATACCTGGCAAAGGCAGTTGTAGGAAGGAAGGGTTTCTACACAAGTATCTACTCATGGTTTGAGTAGAGTTCACTGCGGTGGGAAAAGCAGGGTAGCTAGAGTGTAAGGCTGCATCGGCAGCCAGGGGCAGAAGGAGACGAATGCTTCTGCTTGGCTCGCTTTCTGTTTTTATACAATCTAGCTACTATCCCACTCCCACCACAATCAACCCACCTACAAATGCCCTCACAGACATGCCCAGAAGTCGGTCTCCTAGGTAATTCTACAGCTATCAAGTTTACAGCCAATACTAACCATCACCTATGTGTTGTAGTTTCCTAATTAGCAAATTTCATCAAAGAAAAGTTAGCTGACCTTTGATTCATCCAGAATCTGGAGCTGTGCTTTAAGTCTTTGCTTTCCACTAAATGCTTGTTAACATGTGATTTGGGGAAGTACCCTAGTTAGACCTTGAAGTAATGACCTTTTCATTGCTGTGACAAAATCCCTGAGGAAAAGCATCACAAAGAAGGAAAGATTAAGTTTGACCCATAACTTCAGAGGTTGCAGTCCCTGATCGCTTGACTCCACTGGCTTTGGGTCTGTGGTGAGGCAGAATAGCCTGGTGGGGAGCACCATGGAGCAAAGTCTTAAACCTCAAAGACAGAGGAGAAGGGGTCAAGGTCGCAATATACCCCTAAGTGCTTGACCTGCTGACATAACCTCCCACTGGGCCCCGAGTCCTAAAGCTTTTACCAGCACCAAATAAATGCCACAATCTGGCAAACAGTTCTTCGTTTACAATATGGGAAGTTTGGTGGGAGCCACTTAAAATCCAAACCATGACAGGCTCTTGTTCATGTCCCTATATTAATGATTTAATATGAAAAAAGCCCCTGGCAAACTTCATCTGTGATCTACTTACCACTGGCCATCAATAACAGGCTTAAATGCACCCTGAAGGTGAAGTACATACTCAAGTGAGATGATTACATTGAGCCATTATTGAGTCAAGTTCATGCTCCTTGTTTACAGATAGATCTGCACAGCAACCAGTGCCCAGACACATCTAGAAACCTGCTTGCATATGTCCTGAGCTAATTGTCCAATTTCCTGAGCTAACGGAAGGACACTCAAATTGCTCAGTTTTATATAAATACATAATGTATGACTGGATATGTAGTGAGAGAGATCAAAGCTAAACCAGTGTGATAGCACATGCCTTTAATCCCAGCACTGGGAGCTGGAAGCTCAGGATCAGTAGTTAAAGTAGTTCAGCTACATAGTAAGTTCAAGGTCAACCTTGGATACATGAGTTCCTGTCTCAAAAATTAAACACACACACAAACAAAAATCTTCATAACGTAGCTTGCATCCTCTATTTTATTATTTTGACAATTAGAATAAACATTATTTTGGACAAACAATTAAATTTACCCAAAGGTAAAGAGCCCTTCTGGGATTGGATGAGCATCATATATTTTCATACAGAGACATGCATCCTCACTAAATTCCATTTTATAGCATAACTCTTATATATCTGTTATAATCATAATTTATTTTGATTTCACTGTATCTCTGTTATTCTTAGGTTTATAAATAGCAGCCTTTCAAAATAAAACAATATACGAGCCTAAAAAATGGCTCAACTGTAAAAGTGCTTACTTCCATGCCTGACAATCTGAGCTTGATCCCTAGGACCCACACAGCAAAAGGAGAGAACCAGCTCTCCTATATATTATATATAAAATTATTAACCTAACTTTATATTTATTGGTAGAACGATTAAAATGCAAAAACAAGGATGATCATAGATATGAAAGTATTGGAATTACATTAATGTTACTGTTATTTTTAAATTGTTGTTGTGTGTGCACATATGATGTGTGTAGTGGGAGGTGGTTTCAAAGGACAAGTCATGGAGTTGATTCTCTCCTTCCATCTTTACGTGGATTCCTGGGATCAAACTCAGGCTTGTTTGGCAAGTGCCTTTATCTACTGAGCCATGGCGCCGGGCCTGTTACTGTTATTTTTTTTAAGAGATATTACACAAAGAGAAATCAGAAGACTATGTAATGATTAAATGTTAATCACTGTATTACCTAAGGGGGGTTAATTTTTGAAGTTAGAAGGACATTGCCAGAGTAACTGTTTAACCCAGAGATCTCAAACTTTGCTGAGCCTAAGAATCACCTGGGAATGTTGCTGACAGGCAGATTCAGGTTCAGTAGGCCTGAGATTGTGTATTTCTAAAAAGCTTTCAGGGTGTATCCTCATGCTTGGGGTTTGTGTGACACTGTGACTAGAAAGCAGTCATGTTCACTCTGCCTCTTGTTTGGTTTGGTGTGGTTGAAACAGGGTTTCCCTATATAGCATATGTTTGCTTCAAATTCATGATCCACCCGATCAAGCCTGGCTCTGCCTTTTAATCCTATTAATAGAATAGGTGTGGTCACAAGAAAGTATAGTAACAGGGCTCCAGACCATAGTAGGCCCTCAGACCTTAACACAACTGACTCCATGATGGGAGTATCATTCAGGCCATAAAACTCAACATGTAGACAGTACCCCCTGCCAAAATGAAAACAAAGACCTAATCCACCCGTCTATATTTCTGGAAAGTCTCTAAATGTAGCAGCCTTGCCTTTTGGCCTCTGTAGTCCCACTTTTGGCTCCCTGTTCTTGTTAACTGAAATAAGTCTTTGTTGACAGGTGTTTCTGTCCCACCCGGTCCTGTAGCTGTTCAGTTCCAAAGAAATACAACATTAAATATAAAACTGAGATCTACATTAAATATAAAACTGGTTGGCCCAGTAGCTCAGGCTTTTTATTAATTAATTCTTATAACTTAAGCTAGCCCATTATTCTTGTTTATGTTAGCCATGTGGCTTGGTACCTTTTTGACGAGGCAATCACATCTTCGTTCCTCTGCATCTGGGTCAAGACTGCAGGCTCAAACTTTCCTCTTCCCAGAATTCTCATTGTCCCACCTCTACTTCCTGCCTGGCTACTGGCCAATCAGCATTTTATTAAAAATAATATAAGTGACAGGATAAAAGACCATTGTCCCACAGCATAAGTCAACCTAGGACATGGTCTTGTGGTTAAAAACTCAACCTGAGAAAAGCTTGGAACTATGCTGGGATCCCAAATACCAGGTGTGGTTGTTGGCTGACTAATAAAGACTTTTTATTGGCTTAACCCATGCCTGAGCAGTCTTTTCCGGTGGACACCCCACAACAATACATAATCAATGAGGAAGTGGAGACATTACCCCCTTTTCATGAATACAAAACTGACCTTGAAATTGTGGTTCAGAAAAGATTGAGATCCACACAGGTAGGCCTCAGATTCATTTACCAGTGAAGTCTCTGGCCCTCTTTTCAGTATTCATAGGGAAGAACATTTCAGCTCTTCAGAAATAAAGCTTAATATATTTCCATCTTTAGAAGAATGGTGGTGTTTATTTTTATAGTTTAATTTTTTCTACTATAACACTTTCTCTTTAGACTTGTTAAAAAGAGAAATTATATAATGTCTTTGTTAAAGAGAGAGCCCAACGCTTTTATTAAAAAATTAAAAAGTGCTTGGAGCTCTAGTAATTTCATCTAGGAAATGAATTTTCTTGTGTCCTGGCTAGCTAGTTAATATTTAACACATAACAACACATAATGCAAACTCCTTTGAAATTAATGAGTATGCCTTGAACTACAGCGTCAACCCTACCAAGCCCCAAACAAAAATGATAACAGTACCATTTTATCAGTGATGGCACCAAACAGTATTTCCTTCATTAAATTCATCATCATTATCATCGTTGTCATCATCGTATGTGGGTGAGAGAGACAGAGTCACAGAGAGAGACTTTGTAGAGTCAGTTCCCTCCTTCCATCTCCATGGGGGCTCCAAGGATTAAACACAAGTAATTATATTTTGAGGCAAGTGCTCTTCTCTTGCCTGCTGATCCGTCTTGATTGTCCTCACATTTTCTTACATTTCAGACTTATTTATTTTGATTTTCTATGTATGGGTTTGACATGAATGTATGTCTATATACCATGTGCATATAGACTCAGAGGCTGGAAGGGGGGTCATATTCCGTGAAAGTGGAGTTATAGATGGCTCTGAGCCACCATATGGGGACTGGGAACCAAACCCCTGTCCTCTTAAAGAGGAACAAGTGATCCTACACACCCACCCACTTCTCCAGCCCCTACTTCTTTTTAAATGCCAACCACAGTCCATTTCTCAGATTGCTTCAGGGATGCAGGACCATTGGGTTGCAACAACTGTCTACCACTTTACTGAAGAGGTTCTTAGAAGCTTTGGGCAAATCCCCACTGATTTCCTCTCTAGAGACTGTCTTGTGGGGGGGCAAAGCTGGTATAATTCTGGCTGATAGTAATAAGCAATACCACCTTCATGAACACATGACTGATGCCCTTACACGAGGCCTCAAACCCTGAAAGTCCTTGTGCTTGGTTGAATGCTTCTTGATCTATATCTTAAAATTCTGAACACTCTTGAACTCACTTCACAACCAGCCTGGCCTTTGACTCACAGAGACAAGCCAGCCTCTACTTCCAGAACGCTGAGATTCAAGGCACGCACCACCGTGCCCAGCAACATTTCCACTTTATACAGGGTCTCCCAGTCTCTGCAGCACAAGAACAAACATACTGTTCATACATTTCCTAGAAAACACCTATCTCATTGTCTCCAAAACTTAGTCAGTCTGAGTAGTTAATCATTTACCTTTCTGTCATAAAAGACTAGACTTCTATGCACCTAAGTACACTTTCCTGTTAGCCCTTAGCCGTCGTCGTTTTCACAGCACGGGAAGCCTTGGGTCACATAGTCTCAAGGACTCTTAGGCCATTGACCAGCATGCTGCCCAGTGAGCTTAGTCTTTTCTATGTTATGTGAGATAAGTTAGTTTCATTAAGATAAATGTGGTGTGTTAGTTATGTTAGGTCTTAGCCTATGCTTTGCTTTCCCCACTGTGAAGGAATCAGTAGGAGTGAGAAGAAACAGTAATAATGAGAAGACAACAGTGCTCTCTCCATCCAGCAGAATCTGTTCTTATGCCTGCTGAGGTTGTTTGAACACCACCTCTCTTCTGCTGGTCATGCAGGGAGAGCAGAGAGGAGAGCAAGCACAAGGTGGGGGGAGCAAGCATACAGTCACCAGACCAACCAGACAGGTGAAGATTGTGCAAGACCAGGAGAGGAACACAGCTTTGCACGTCCCTTCTATTACTCAAGAGCCACTCCACCCCAAGGAGGAGACAGAATATCAGGAAGGAATGGGTGCGGCCGGTTTCAGAAAAAAATTACACTGCTCAGCATTGCCCAGAAGCAGCATAGTTGCAGGCTCCCAGGATCCAGTTTGGACAGTGGACACATTATTGGTAATCAACATGGTTCAAAATGTTCCCCATTTTTATTTATGTATACAAATACTGGGGACTAAGGTGGGTATATGGACTAGCATCTGTGTTGCTCCCATTACAATTTCTGATGTCATGAGAGTCCATAAGTCAGTTTTTCCTCCAACTCAGAGCACAAGAGCTTAGGAGAATGCTTGTATAGATCTACCGATTTAAAAAGAGGGTTTGATGAATTAGAGAAGTAAGACTTACAGAAAATATCATCCAAGCTAGTTGGGAAAAACAGACTTCATAGAAATGCCATCTTAAGACATCTTAAGATAGATTTGAGGATCCTGGCAGTGGTGGTGCATGCCTTTAATCTCAGCATTTGGGAAGCAGAGGCAGGCAGATCTCTGTGAGTTCGAGGCCAGTCTGGTCTACAAGTGAGTTACAGGACAGCCAGAGCAACACACAGAGAAATGCCATCTTAAAAAAATCCAATACCAAAGCAAAGCAAAACAAAACCAAAAACCCCCATAGATTTGAAAACTCCAATGGCTGTGTGTCTGGGACATCATTCACAAACCAGAGTCGTGTAGGATGCAATTTCTTTTTTCCCTTTATTTTACTTTTTGTTTTAATGTGGTTCTTTGTTATTGTGTTGTCATTGTTTTGTTGGTTCTGTTGGTATGGGTTCTTAGCAGTACAGTGTTGTTATGTGACTCTGTTCCTGGGAGAAATGAACAATTGTCTACTCATTCCAGTTAGAGAACTGACCACATACCAAAGTACAGATACCACCAAAGTCCAACTTTGTGAGCCAATGAGTTTTATTAGGTTTATTTACAAGAACATAAGTAAGGGGTTATTTACAGGATCAGAAATGACTAAAAATCAGCTGCATCACCAAAGTCCACCCCAAGCTTGGATGTCCCTTCACAAAAACTGGAAACCTAGAGCATACTACACAACTTGCAAACAGCTTAACAGGATGGAGAGTGTCCTTTCCTGGTGGCTCAGTTACTCTGAGCCCCTTCCTGGCAGCTCAGCTGCTCTCTGCTTCTGCCAGGCAGCTAGGTTTGCCTAAGGGTATCTCTCAGCAGGCTTTACTGTTTAAGCTTTCCTGCAGGATGGAATATTTTAATCTCCCCCTAGAACATCCTGTTGTTTTAGCTCCCTGTAAACATCCTTCTTAGGAAGCTTCCCTGCAAGATGGAAGGTTTTAATCTGGGCGGAAACTTGTACACAAATACATTCTCTCTTGACAGGAACTTCTTTGGAGAAAATATTTGAACAACCATCTCAACCCCAGAATTTCAGGTGACTGCTATTCCAAGTCTTCTCCTTAATAGAATAGGAATTTCTTCCCCCTACCCAATCCCATAACAGGGGGACCCTGTTCCTGAAAGCTTTCAGAGCAGTTCTTTGTACTCTCCTGCTTGCCTGATGAACACTACCCAAATGGTCCCAGGTCTTACAGTTATAAGCAACCCCTGCCTTTGTCCCTGAAGAATGGGTTCATTTCATCAGACTCAGCTTACATGTATTTTGGGCAAGAATATGTGGCGGGATTTGGGGTTGTAAGACTTTCAGTCACTCAACAACAATTAGATGTGTATTTTCTTTCTCCACAGTCTCATTGCCCAGTGCATTTCTAATGCGAGCCCAGAAAAGTGGCTGCTGATGAGCACTGTCTGGCCAAGTGATAAATGTCTGTCTGTTTACGAGTTTCCTTAGTCGGTGGTAACTCGACAGCTTATAGTTAGGAATCTCTTCAAGGAAGATCAAGATAATGACATCCTTGTGCTCATAGAACATCTTCATGGTGGCCAGCTGGACTTCAAGCCGGCACCATTCACTGTGCAGGTATTGATTGCTGACCACACACAAAGTTTTTCGGCTTGTGTTAATTGCATTCTGGATGTTCTCAAAGATGTCAATGCCGGGTTCAAAGTCCCGATGGTGAAGACAAAGCTTAAAGGTGGTCTGGTTGCCTTCTTCTAGGGCTGGAACAAGCTCTTCATATACCCAGACCTCATCAGTGGCTGAGAAAGAGACAAATGCATCGTACAAAAACTTCTTCTCTGTTTTGTGCCATTTAGTGAGGTACCAAGCCCTACATATATACAAACAATACCACAGAGATGAAATCATCTTGGCACTGAACCAAGAGAAGACCATGGTGGCGAGGACCACCGTGAAGGAACAGAAAAAATAGACCTTTCCAAAGTCAAAATTACACATGGCATCATCAAAATCTATAAGCAAACTCTGGCTGTCTGGCTGCTGACAAGGGTAGCTCCGGAGGAAGGGGATGTGGACCTCCCCTGTGTTCATTGACCAGTTCTTGAACCACATATTGTCACAGTTGCACTGAAGTTTGTTCCCATAGACATCAAAAAACATCAGTGATGTCAGATTCTCCAGATGACTTTGATTAATGACTTTCAAGTTGTTGAATCTTAAAGAAAAGATCTGTAGGCTCTGTAAACTGGAGAACAGGCCAGGAATCAGCGAATCTAAGTTGTTATTTTCAAGGCGCAGGATCTTTAGCCTTTTGAGTTTTTTGAATAAGGAGGCATTTAAATAGAGACTTCGATCTCCACCTTTTGTTCCTGAGATATCCAACTTTGTGAGATTAATCAGAGGGTCAAATTGGTAGTGGTCCAGGAATACAGAGGGGTTTTTTCCTAGGAGTAACTCCTGCAAGCTACTCAACCCTTGGAAAAGGTTCTTTGGAACAACCTGAATCCCATTTCTTTGTCCTTCTAGGTTGAGTTGTTTCAAAGATTTGAGCTTCATAAATGGAGGATGTTGAAGGGTCATAGTAGTTTCATATTTGATGTTATTAAAACCGAGTTTCAAAACCTGGAGATTTTCCAGGCCAGAGAAAACGTGTTCTTGAAAATATGACAAGCTATTGTACATTAGATCAAGGTGATGTAGACAAGTGAGGCCAGAGAATGCATGTGGCTCTATAATTTCCAGGCGGTTGTGGGAGAGAATCAAAACATTGAGTTTTTTCAAACATTGGAAGGTTCCATGCTTGAGAGTCCGGATATTGTTGGCTTCAAGATCTAGGAATTCCAGATTTGGAAACTGAATAAAGGAATGCCTGTCAATTGTTACTATCCAGCACCCAGCTAAATTGAGCTCCTTTAGTGAAAATAGCCCACTGAAGGCCAGGCTATTGAGTTCTGTGATGGGGTTTCTTGCGAGAAAGAGAGACTTCAAGCCCTTCAAGGGTGAAAAGGTAAAATCCGGAAAACCTTTAAGCTTGTTGTTGCTCAGATCTAGGATTGTCAAGTTCTGCAGGGAACCCCAGGTCCTGTTGCTGATGAAGGAAAGCTGGCACTTATTCAGATTCAGTCTATGGAGGCTGGGCAGAGCATCAAACTCGCTGTCATTGAGATGAACCAAGTCACTGTTTTGGCCCAGGTCAAGGGACAAAAGCCTGGTACACTTCGCCAGATGCTTAATGCCCTCTGCATTGGTGGCATTCTTCTGGAAAACCAGGGCCTCTAACCTGGGTAGGTTTTTGAGGAGGTGACAAACAGTTTCCACATTTAAGTGACCATGTCTAAGCTCCCTATTACTGAGGTCCATAACCCTTACATTCTGCAGGTGTTTGGCTGAAAGCATCTCCAGTTTCACCAATGTTCCACTCACATTCAAGCTCCTAAGCTGGGGCAGAGTTTCCAGATACACATTCTGAATGACTCCGTGGCCATTCTGGGAAGCACTTAGCGTGGTTAGGTTAGGCAATGACAAGGCAGAGAAATTTAACTCCATTAGTTTGTTCCCCTGAAAACTCAGGTGGATCAGAGAAGTCAGTGCCTTAGGGCTGTGGTCCAAGTAGATGATGCTGTTGTTAATAAGATCAAGATACTCCAGGTACGGAAGATATTGGACTGCTTCAAGGATAACAGAAAGATTGGTAATGCTGTTTCGAGAGAGGCTCAAATATTTCAACTTGACAAGAGGAGTAAAGGCTCTTTTGTGAATATGGGTAATCTGATTGTGGCTCAGGAGCAAAGTCTCCAGATTGGACAGGCCCTCAAAGGACTTATTCACACTTTGAATCTTATTTTCCACTAAATTTAGAAGGGTCAAATTTTCAAGTCCCCTAAAGGCACCTTCATCGATCTTCCAAATTAAATTCCACTCTAGTCTCAAGTCTACCAGAGCAGGCAGATTAGTGAAGCTCTGGGGAGGAAGGACTTGAATGTAGTTCTCTGTCAGGTTGAGGTGAGTAGTATATCTAGGTATGTCACTAATGGCATCTGTCAAGTTAGTGATCTTCTTCCGAATGCAGAACACATGGCGAATATCAAATTCATACTGTGTGCACTTATTGAACCCGTATGTCTCTACCAGAGACAGCAGAGAAAGCCCTACTAGCATGACCAGGAGTTGGAGAGAAAGTGCATAGCTGCCCCAACTCATCTTGACTATCCCAGGCATTCAGGGTACAACAGGAAAAAGATCCCGTCAGATAGGCAATTCTCATGTTAGAAGGCATGCTCTTTACATAGGAGCTTTCCTGAAAAGAAAAACAAAGGTTTTTAGTTTTAATTTCTCTTCCCTAATAAGCATTTTATAGTTTGCTTCAAGGAAACAAAAAGTTCGAAGCCGGGCGGTTGTGGCGCACGCCTTTAATCCCAGCACTCGGGAGGCAGAGGCAGGTGGATCTTTGTGAGTTTGAGACCAGCCTGGTCTACAAGAGCCAGTTCCAGGACAGGCTCCAAAGCCACAGAGAAACCCTGTCTCGAAAAACAAAGCAAAACAAAAAACAAAAAAAGGTTCGATCCCAGCATCAACTTTTTCTTTTTTCTAAAGTAGGGTCTCTCTGTGTAACAGTTCTGGCTATATTGGAATTCGCTTTGTAAATCTGCCTGCCTCTGCCTGAGTGCTGAGATTAAAGGCACGTGTTACCATCACCCGGCCCAACACCAGCTTTCAAAACTCCCTTCCAGAACCCTGACTGTTATCAAAAAAGACTTCTGCTCTTTTTTAGCAAGCAAAAACTTCAGGATATAGAACTGTAGGAGTCAGCTATTATACGCTAAATATGAACAGATCGCCCAAAGGAAGTTCTTTACTTCCAACCATTATCACCTGCCAGTGTAGGACTCAGCCATTGATAAGTAGTTTATCCTGAAGCAATCCTGGTTGCTGGAAGAACCACAAACTGAGATTACCAGAGCACCACCCAAGAACAGACTATTCAAAGGAAAATGCCTAACGTTCCAACCACTGTAGATAGGATCACTTGCCAGCACACACTCACGAGGACACTCCTAGACAAATGTCAGCCAATCAGGGGTCCTAAAGCTGAGAAACCCCTCAACCCCACCTTTACTCAACTCTAATTGAGCTCGGGACTCTCCACTGATTTCAATATGTTGGACATGCAGACAGACCGAGTCTGCAAACTTACATAAAATAAAGACTCTTTGCTTTTACATACAGGACTCAGTCTCCTTGTTGGCTTTTGGGGGACTTCGCGGATTTGGGCATAACAAGAACCAAAGGAGGCAACATTATGTGTCATTTAATTTATGTATATCAAGAAGTCACCCCCACTTGTCTTGTAGGCTGATACCTGAAATGCCATCACTACTACTGATGCATTAGATAGGCTGGGGGAACAGAATGTCATATATGACGCAAGTCACTTCTGCCTCCATGTGAATGAGGCTATATGATCAATGATTTCACTACAATTTGCATTTGATAGAGGGAGAGGTGAGTTGGGAAAATTTGTACTTGAGCTGAACTGAAGGATCAAAAGGAGAGGAGGGATGGGGGGAGAAATATTGGGCATGAGGAAGAAGGACACTGAGATAACGTGACAATTTGAGCAAGATGCCCTGACTAGTGAAGGGCAGGAACACGATTTCCGAGTATTTATGATTTGGAGAATCTGTCTATATATTTGGTAGCTTTTCTTCCAGTGACTTGCTTGTTTATCTCCATTCTTCAGTTTCTTTTTTCTTTTCTTTTGGATGCTTTGTGAACACTCTTGTATAGTCTTTGTATATTAATCCTTTGTTAATATCAATGATTTAAATATCTCCTACCATCTATAATTTAACACTGTCTAGGAACTCCTTTGTTGACAGAAAAAAATCAGTAATCATATTGTATGGTGGTTAGTTTTAATTGTCAACCTGAAAGAATATAGAATCAAGTAGGTTAAGTCTTGGGGAAGGATTGTCTTGATGAGATTAACCTGGGAGCATGTCTGTAGGGGGTTGATTTAAGTATATTAATTGATGTGGGAAAACCCTGCCTAAAAGTGGGTGGCACCATTCACACATTTTCCTGGGCTACATATGAAAATAGGCTCCGTGAGATGCTGTTTTCTGTCCTGTCTCCTGGAAGTGTTTAGGTCATGTTATTTTGAGGACTTGATTTCCTCTTATTTTCTAGTTTGATACAGCAAGGGTATCAAAATTTTTGTTGGTATTGATCACAAAGATAACAAGCTGAATTCCCTTATTTGTTTTTAAATTAGGAGTGTTTATTGTATTAGGGGTTGTCGTTAGTTAGTTTTGTTTTTGTTGTCGTTGTTTATTTTTGCCTTTTTTCTGAGACAAGGTCTTACTATGTAGCTCTAGTTGTCCTAGAACTCACTATGTAGATCAGGCCGGCCTTAAACTTGAGCTCATAGGGGTCTGCCTACCTCTGCCTCCCAAGAGCTGCGGTTAAAGGTGTTCTCCACTATAACCAGTGTAGTTTTATCTGTTGATGATTATGCCTTCTGCAAGTAATTGAAATTATACCTTTCCATTTTGAGTTCACTCATTTTCTATGCCTTACTACGTTGATTTCCAGATGTAATCACAGCTTCAAATACTGGATTAAATTACAGCACTGATAGAGCACATCCTCTTGTCAGTGAGATGACATCTATAAGCTTCCTATTAATTATTATTTGTCATAGTTTGTGACAAATGTCAAGACAAGAAAATGCCTTCCTATTCCTCAATTTTTAAGATGCGGGGAGGGGAGGGTGGCTGTTTACATGGAAAGGGTGCCAGATTCCTTGGACTACAGAGCAGGCACCACAACTGAGATGAATAAATTAACTCAGTGATAGGAAGCAGAGGTTTATGGCTTTTTTTGATATTTATTAAGCTCTACATTTTTCTCTGCTTCCCCCCCTCCCCCCGCCCGCCTCTCTCCTCTCCACTTCAATCCTCCCTCAAGGTCCCCATGCTCCCAGTTTACTCAGCAGAACTTATCTTTTTCTACTTTCTACTTTTCATGTAGATTAGATCTATGTAAGTCTCTCTTAGTGTCCTCATTGTTGTCTAAGTTCTCTGTGATTATGGTTTGTAGGCTGGCTTTCTTTGCTTTATGTTTAAAAACCACCTATGAGTGAGTACATGTGATAATT
>JAQHUG010000121.1:2367305-2424006 GCA_028555095.1 Dicrostonyx torquatus
CTTGGCTTTCCATGACTTTGTTTCTTGCCCACCCCGTGGCTTCCTGCCTGGGACCAGCCATCTTCAGAGACCTGCGGTGTAGGAACTGTGCTGTCTGTGCCTGGGACTGGCTGCTCTGGGGCCTGCTTGCCTGTCCACCCCCCCGCCCCGCCCCAGAGACCTGCAGCGTGGTCTTCTCATGGCCCGCTGCCCGCTGCAGCCACTAGGAGAGCCACAGCATTTTTTATTAATCCATCTCAATGCCCAAGAATGAAACAGAGAAGAGAGATCTTCTATAAAAGTTAATACAAGAAAAGGAAAGATGGGGATGGAGGCAGGTGTTAGAGCACAAGACCCTGAGTTTGGGACCTAAGATTCTCCTAAAGCAAAAGAACTTAGCTTTGGGGGCATGGTATCCATGCATTTAGTCCTAGCACTCAGGAGCCGAGGTGAGATAACAACTTGGCTGAGGAACCTGAGACCCAACTGTGCAACTCAGAAAGAATGAAAAGGGGAAAGAAGAAAAGATAGGAAAGGAGCATAGAGGGCAATAGAGGAGAGGACAGGGAGGAGAGGTGGGAGAAATGGAGAGGGAAGAGGAAGAAGTAGTAAATCCACATTACATAATGTGGCTAGAGGAAACCGGGTGGGGCAAGATGACACTGCTTGATTCATATGCTCTTTGTTCTCAGAGTAGACAAAGGACAGTGATATAAGCTTTCAAATCTACCAGAGTTTGTTACAAAAATATAGTAAATGAAGGACACTAGCCATAAAGAAGGCAAACATGAAAAACATTCTAAACATGTAAATATCCCGTGCTTCAGGGAAAGACGGGAACATCATCAGTGAAGTTGTCCTGGGGCAAGGCTGGTGGAGGAGACAAGGAGCAAAAGTCAGAGCAGGAAATTGAGGCCTGACAGCCATAAAAAGAGAATTTTTAAAGGTGTGGAACTGCCTTCAGCAGTTTTGGCAAGTGAGATCCCAGCACACAGAAGGGAGAAGCAGGGAGCAAGCCAACCTTCAAAGGCACTGCTCTTTCAGCTGGATTTTAAAAATAACATTACATTTGATTGTGTGTGTGTGTGTGTGTGTGTGTGTGTGTGTTGTGTGGACAAGTGCACAACAGCTCGAATGTCGAGGTCAGAACACAATGTGGGAGTTTGTTTCTCTCTTCTCATCATTTGGGTCCCAGGGATTAATTTAAACTCAGGTTTGTCTCAGGCTTGGCAGCAAGTGTCTTTATTTGCTGACTCTTGCAGCTGGATTTTACTACAGGCTCACTCACCACAGCGGTGTGATGTCAGGGACTTTTAAAAGGACAAGGCGGAGGGGGCTGGAGAGATGGCTCAGCAGTTAAGAGCACTAGCTGCTCTTCCAAAGGTCCTGAGTTCAATTCCCAGCAACCACATGGTAGCTCACAACCATCTGTAATGAGATCTGGTGCCCTCTTCTGGCTTGCAGGAAGAACACTATACAGATAATAAATAAACCTTAAAAAAAAAAAAAAAGGAAAGAAAGAAAGGACAAGGCAGAGAACTAACCCCTTCCGGTTGTGACACCCCTTCCAGTTGTGACACCCCTTCTGGTTGTGACATTTAAAAAATAAGGCAAGGATGCTTAGTGCAGTCATACACGCCTGTAATCCTAGCACTGGGGAGGTTGAGGCCAACCTGGACTACTACATAGGGAGACCTCAAGAAAGATCTGCGAAACAGACGTCAATGGTTTATAATGTTGTACGCCTTTGTTAACAAACCCCCAAGCGTTACATTTATCTTTCAGCTAATACCACTTGCTACACTAAACATACCTGAACCCAAGTAAAACAAACAAAAACTCAAGTAGCTGGAAGAGAAAGTGGGTGAGCAGGATGTGGTAACTATGCCTAGAATCCCAGCACTTGGGAGGTAGAAGCTGAAAGATTGGGAGTTGAATCTCTCAGCAATATGTCAAGTTTGAGAGCCTGGGCTACGTGAGCCCCCTTTTCAAAACCCAAGCAAACAAAAACTGTGAAGCCGGAAATAGTGACATGTACAATCCCAGCACTGAAAAGCTGGAAGCAAGAAAATGACAAGGTTAAGGCCAGCCTGGTTGTGTTGTGCTGGGTGGTGGCGCAGGCCTTTAATCCCAGCACTCGGGAGGCAGAGGCAGGCAAATCTCTGTGAGTTTGAGGCCAGCCTGGTCTACATATCGAGTTCCATGACAGCCAGAGCTACAGAGAGAAACCCCCTGAAAAAAAATGGGTGCTAATATGTCTCAGTGGGTAGAGGTGCTTGCCACAAAGCCTGATAGCCTAAGTTCTATCCTGGGACCTACATGGTAAGAGAGTTGTCACCTCCAAGCTGTCCTCACCTTCATGTACACAGCATGGCATGCACACACTCAACTTCTCCACCCCTTCATACACAATTTAAAGAAATTAAATTGTGTGTGTGTGTGTTTTTAAATGAGTGGATGCAAGCCAGTACAAAGCTACTGCAGAAAGTTAAAGCTTCAATTCTCTAAACACTTGGTGTTTGGTCCCCACTAGTCAATTAAGGAGCAAAATAAATACATGAGAAATGGAGAAGAATGAGCAAATACAGAACATATTAATGAGTTCATTCATGGGGGAAACAGAAAGACAGGTGTCTTGTGTCTCAGCCCACAGATTCATTCTATTCTTGATTCTGCTTGTTCTTTATTAGCTTGCCAAGCAACTGTTTCTGTCTTCGCTATGCATTGGCCTTTAGACAGCCAGCCTTTCTTGCTCCCCACTGAGATGCAACTACTTTTAGATTCAATAAGCTTCTGAACCTGCTTGTCAAATCAACACAGGAAAGGGAGGAGCTTGCTTCTCCAGGCTCCAGAGACCAGCTAAGGAAAATGCAGCTCTGATGAGGAGAGCTCCCACTGCAGAAATGGCAAAACCAAGGGAGCCTTTCAGAGGCTCAACCAAGGCTTTAAAAAATATTCACCGCAATGTTTGCAGAGAAGAGACAGCCTCCGATACCACATTTTAGTTGTTTGGACTCTGTTTCTCTTAAAGCCTCAAAATCTCCTCTCAGGTTAGGAAATTTTAATTGAATGACAAAGAACCCCCAATAACTTGTTATTCTGATTTTTTGTTATTATTTTGTATGTGTTTTGTGTGTGCAGTGTATGTACTTGTTTGTATGAGTGTGTGTACATGAGTGAGTGCCTGTGCACATGTATGTACATGTGTGTGGAGGCCAGAGGTTGATCTCTGGTGTCTTTCCAAGTTTCAAGGATCCTCCTGTCTTTGTCTCCTAACTGTGCCCAACATTTCATGTGAGTTCTGGGGATCTGAACTCAGGACCTCATGGCTTGCCATCTCCCTAGCTCCCTAGCCTACTTTTTATTTTTTTAAAAAAGATTTTACTTTTATGTGTATGAGTGTTTTTGCTTGCATGTATGTGTGCACCATGTAAGTGCTTGGAACGGGAGCTATAGAAGGTTGTAAACTACAGTGCGGGTACTAAGAATTGAACTTGGGTCCTCTGGAAGAGCAGCCACTGCTCTTAACTGCTGAACCATCTCTCCAGTACCCTAGCTTAGTTTTTTTTTTTTGTTACGTGTTTTATTTTGAGATAATAGGGATTTCCATGCAACATTAGGAAACAATACAAAGAAATGCCATTATACCTTGAATCTTGAACATCCCTCAGAAGTCCATATAAGAAAGACTGAGTTCCCAGTTGTGGCACTGCAGGAGAGGTGGTGCGACCTTTAGCAAATAGAGCCTAGCAGGAGGTCTTCAGGCCACTGGAAGCATGTGCTGGAAGGGACTAGTGGAACTCAGGTCCCTCTCTCTCTCTCTCTCTCTCTCTCTCTCTTGCTCCAACCACAAATAAAACATCTTTTTTTGTACCACATATCCATTCCTGCAGTGTGCTGCCTCAGTACCAATAGATCAAACCTGAAAGCCCATCACTTGGATTACAGTAATAGGAATGGACTAATGCAGATGTTTGTACATTTGGCCTGGTTTCCTTTCATGGTTCTGTCAAGCAAACTTAAAGTGCAGTATCACAACCAGGAGATTGACACTGATATAATACCCTGATTATATTAGCTCTCCCTGGTCTTATAATTGTGTGTATGAACTCAGATCTATACAATTTTATTGCATACAGATATGTTTGTATATCCAGCATCACATTCAAAACACAAGATGGTTACAACACCCCAAATAACTTCTAACTTGGTCTCTGCTTCTGCACACTTGTAATTTTAAGAATGCTATACAAATGGAATCAGGCAATATATAATGTTTAGAGGTCCATTTTTTAAATTGCACAGAATTTCTTAAAGATTGACCCAAATTGTACTCTTTTCATTTCTGTGTAGGAGTCCATGCTGTGGATATGCCACCGCTGGTTTATTCACATCAGTTGATGGGCATCTGAATTGTTTCTATTTTCAGCTGTTATGACTAAAGTTGCAATGAACATTTATGTACATTTTTTTCAAAGTGTACATCTTCATTTCTCAGACAACTATTAATGTACTTTCAAACTCCCAAATTCTGTTGTTTAGATTTAGAACATATTACAAATATCCTCTCACACTATTGAATAATGTGAAAGATTAATCTCCATTATGACTCAACATATATAACCTTAAAAATATGTTTAAGACAAATGGGACATGTACATCACACACACACACCCTCACAGGGCTCAGGGACCCACCTGGAAGATGAATGGAAAAAATATAAGAGCCAGAGGTGAGGAAGGATCAGAGTATAGCACTGTCTTCTGGATATGAGAGGAACACTGCTTTCATCAACTCAGCAACTGTGGCTGCCAGTATAAGACCAACACAAGATGAAGCCAGTTAACACTCTAGCATGAAGCTGTTCCCAGTTGATTGCATCTGGTGAAGGGAGGGTCAGTTTTCCTTAGGGGTATGGCTCCTGTGGGCTCTGATACCTGCTAGCCAGGGGATGCCATGATTTCATACCCGGCGCCCGACTATTTAGAAAGACAATAGCCAAGGTTTTTGCTCCAGCTTCTCTGATTCATTTGTAGATTGCCCCAGGAAGGTAGCTATCTCTCCTAGCTGAGGTGTGAATGCCAGTGTGGATGCTGAGAGAAATGCCAAGATATGAATCAGTCCCTCAAAGGAAGAGAGGGAAAAACAACAGAGAAAGAAAGGGATAATTAGGAATATAGCAGAGCAGAAGAAAAAGAGCAGGGAGCAGTTTGTAGAGGAGAGAGTTTAGAAAGCAGTGAGAGAGAAGTGGTTTTAAGAGAGCCTTAGAGAGCAGGAGGAATTTTAGGGAAATAGAATAAATACAAGGCCTCGCTGAAAAATAAGAGAAGCCTTTTAAACTGTGATGGTGTGAAGGCTTGTTTCTTTCCGCGCGTCTCCGAGCACACATTTGGGGAAAAGCATCAGTTTCTATGTTGGGGCAACGGTCCCCGACAGGCTCCTGGTTGGTTGACAGCAATCCAGCGAATTACCACTCTCAGACATATATGGCCAGCCCAAATTGGATTTGTTAAGTTATTTTAAAAAGGAGGGGGCTGGAGAGATGGCTCATTGGTTAAGAACACTGCCTATTCTTCCAAATGTCCTGAATTCAATTCCCAGCAACCACATGGTGGCTCACAACTATCTGTAATGAAATCTGGTGGCTTCTTCTGGCCTGCAGACATGCATACAGGCAGAACACTGTATACTTAATAAATAAATAACTCAAAAATAAATAAATAAATAGCTCTTTTTTTGTTTTTTTGAGACAGGGTTTCTCTGTAGCTTTGGAGCCTTTTCTGGAACTAGCTCTTGTAGCCCAGGCTGGTCTCGAACTCACAGAGATCTGCCTGCCTCTGCCTCCCGAGTGCTGGGATTAAAGGTGTGCACCACCACCGCCCGGCCATAAATAACTCTTTTATTAAAAAAAAAAAAAAGGAGGATACGAAGTTGAGAAGGACTTCAGGGAGATGTAATGGATCTGGAAGGAGTGGGGGTGGGTATTATCAAAATATGTTATATAAAATATCAAAGAATTAATACAATATTAAATTTTAAAAAGAATTAAATAGCATTAATGATATTGTTCAGCATGGGTTTGATATGATGTAGGTTCTCAATGAGCATCAGTCCTTGTTAGGCAGGAACTGGGGCTATAACAGGCAGTGTCCCTACAAGACCGAGAAAGACAACTTTCAGCTATTTAAGTATGTTACAAAATGACCAAAACATCATGTTCATTGATAAGATTGTCAGTTTTTCAGGGCCTATGTGACCAGGTGATTACTTCTAAGATACACAGTATCACAGATAAACTGCAATGCACCAGAATTCAGGGTGAGTTTTCTCCCTATAGGGGAAAATCAGCCAGAGTGAGATACTAGATATGGGGTGGGCTGAGAATAAAAAAGTAGGGGAATGGTGAGCAGGGACAGGCTTGAGGCCTAGCTGGCTGTGGAGACTAAGAAGACAGACAAAGAAGACAAGCTTACTACGCTTTACCATTTTGTTTTGATTCTGGAGATGCAACCTGCTTCCCATACATGGGAGACACTGAGCACATTCACAGCCCCAGCTTTATTGTTGGACATGTGATGTGGGATGTCCTTCTGCCAGGCAGGAATTCGAACAGAGATATATAGAGAGAGTAGGAGTCAAGGAGATGGCATGTAGCTGCCAAAGAAGAACAGAACCCTACCCAGTGAGTCACAGCCTTGTGGCAATACACAGATTAATAGAAATGGGCTAATTCAAGAAATAAGAGTTAGTTAATAAGAAGCCTAAGTGTTGTAATTAATATAGTTTCTGTGTGATATTCAGGTTAAAGCGGCCGGGAAACAAGCAAGCCGTCTCTGCCTACAGACATGTTGTATAAAGTCCTACACTGTACCTTTAAGAAAAACCTACAGGCTGTAAATGTCACTCAATGGTAGACTGCCTAAACCTGTACATAAGAGAGAAAGGAGGAAGGAGGGACATAGACAGAGGTAGAGGGGGAAAGAGGAAAATGAAAAACCTGCAGAAAAGCCTCCCACCTACACATACTTTGAGCGGGGTTTATGTAGCCTAGAACTCACTGAGCTCTGTCTGCTTCCGCCTGTGAACTACTAGGATTAAAGACTCAAGCCACCACCCCACCCCCCGCAAAAAAAAAAAAAAAAAACAAAACGCGGGCACATCCTTTTAAAAACAAAATGTTAACATTGGCTTTTCCTCTTGACTTTCCCTACAATGACCCACTAGATGACTGACCTTTTAAGTTCACATGGACCAACATAGGGTGTGTCCCGTTGCAATTCCTTGGCAGCACTGTCTAGATTCTAAAAACCCACAGGCCCTTGCACTCTCTAAACTCTCTGAAACCCCAGAGAGAGCACCTGAACTTTTCAGTCCATTGATTCCCTTGAAAACAAGGAAGAGCAGAGGCAGACTCTTGGACCAACATAACCTGACACAGGCTTAGCTTTGAGGTCAGCACAACTTTATTTCATATACCTACTTTGTGATTTACCACATGTGTTCAGGTTCCATGCTTTTATCACTTGTTTCTGTTCATTTGGAACTCAACTGATGACCTTTCTGGACTTAGCGGCACACACTAGAATCCTAGCTCTTGGAGAGGTGGAGGCGGGAAGATCAGGATCTCAAGTCAACTTCAGTGACCTATTGAATCAAGGTCACCCTGAGCTCCGTGAAGACCCATCTCAAATATCCAAAACAATAGGGCCAGTGAGATGGCTAACTGGGTTAGGAACGCTCACTGCCAGGCCTGAGTTCAGTCCCTGGACCCACATGGTAGCAAGAGGGAATTAACACAGGTTGTTCTCTGACCTCCACATGTGAGCTGTGATGCATGAACATGAGCATATACACACAGAGAGACACACACAATAAACAGTCAGACAGACAGACAGATAAATGCAGTCAAGGAAAATGGTGACTCAATAACTAACAACTCTTAACCCAGTGGAAAAGTTTGCTGTGAGCATGGATCCACCCAGGTCCTGGACAGGCCAAAGGCTGTCACACATGTTAATGCTAAAGAGAGCTTCCCACAGAAAACTGAAAGTGAACCAAGGCACCATGGGCAGAAGAGCAACATGGGAGGCACTGTTCTGTGTCCCGGAGGAGCTGAGAGGTCCTCTACACACTGCTCTGGAGTGAGAGCCATCTCCAAAGTCCTAGGCCATTGTAGCAAAACCCAGGCGCCAGGGCTAGAAGCCACCAAGGAAATTTTGCTCCCGTTATGAGAGCTGAGGATGAGTACAGACTGGGCAGTGGATGTGAGGGTGGGTATAGACTGGGAAGTAGAACTGAAGTCAGGAACATTTGGCTTTTAGAAGTGGTACAACATAGAAGTGGAGCTAGAAAACAGCCATTCCCTTCATTCCAGTCACTAGGGACTTTCAGAGCAGATGTGTTTTGTGGCATGGTGTCTTTCCCATGCCAGAAGCTGGCTGGGTCAGCTGCTTTTATGCAGGAAAGTAAAGAGTGCAAATAGGATTCAGGCAGCACAGGCCATAATCCACCACTGCCCTTGACTCGCGTAGATGATCTTAGAAAACCCAGCTTGCGAAAGATGGATTGTGACGTTTCAACAAAGAGGTGCCCATCGTGCCTGCCACCATCAGCTCCTTTCCTAACAGAGATGGAGAGCTCTTGGTTCTGTGGTTTACTCCATTCTGGGATCCGCCACTTGCTGACCTTAACCCTTAGTATAGCCACTGAGCTATACTGCTAATCTGGCCTTAAAATCCAACAGAGAGCCAGGCATGATGATGCAGGCCTGTAATCCTGGCAGCACCCAGGAGGCTGAGGCAGGAGCATTGTTAAGTCCAGTTTGGGCTATGAGTAATACCCTGTCTTTAAACAAACAAACAAACAAAAAGTAACTAGAGAATCTCAAATCTAGAAGAGACTTTCAAAGCTTATGAAAATCTTGCTGCAGGCCCTGGACTACTATAAACAGAGGAATGCTGAGACTACATGGCAAGGCCTGAGAGCCCATAACACCCTGTGGTGGTATGCACACTTGCTTAGCAGTTACTTCTCACCTGGATGTTCTTTCTACAAATAGGAATTGGCACAAATTTTATAGGATAAATGAACAAATGATAAATGCCAGTAAATCCAGTGCCATTAATACAACTCATAGTCCTGAGATAAGCTAAGGATAATGCAAGAACATCTTAGCTGGATCTGATTTTATAGCCCTACAATCACAACTACTAGGAGGTTGACACAGGAGGACCACAAGCTTAAGGCCTGCTACAGAGTAGGTTCAAGGCCAGCCTGAGCAATTTAGTTAGACCAGTCTTAAAAACAAGAAGGTCTGGGATAAAACTTAGTGGTAGAGTGCTGGTCTGGAATGGGCAAGCTCCAGTACGACACCCACAGACAATTATGTTATAAACAAAAGAAGAAGAAAGATGCCATACGTAGGATGACTACACACAATTTAATAAAGAAATTGAGACACTAATTATGAGAAGAGCAACAAAAATAACAGGAACTAACAGAGATCCAGTAGATTGCAACATCCTGGTCATCCCCATACATGAGACCAAAAAATGAGACAGTCTATGAGTTAAAACAGGAACAACATGATTCTCAATTTGGAGAGGATAGAGCAAAGTTGGCTTTAAGGGAACTAAGTGTCAAGACAGTTGAGGTACTAGTATGAGACTATAAAGCTGTCTTGGACCCATGTATTTATCTGTGAACTCATTCTACACACATGTCCAGTGCCCACCTCAGTTACTCTTTTAGGTGATGTGTAAGAAACATCCCTTTCACTAGAGCATGAACTCCTCGTGAGGGTATCTTGCAAGGGGAAGGTTCTGAAAAGGAAGAAATATGGAGAGTGACTATTGTATCTAGATTTATGCCTACAGCTCAGTAGTGCCATTTAATGAGCTCCTCCTTTGGCTCGCAACAATATGCTGCTTTGCATGATTAGTTATATAGCTGCTCTTCACAAGCAGATAATAGCTATTACTGTCATGTATTGTGCACTAGTGCATGTCATGAAAGATCTCAATTGTTATTCCAACCCTATGATACAGGTGCCACACCCTTATCGTCCTTTTCTAGACAAAGAATCTGAATGTGGCCATAGCCATGCCAGTACTCCCTGAGTGCTGCAGTGGGCCAACTCTTCTTTATAGTAACCATGTGTCACTGGAAAGCAGTGATAAAAAGTGTAGACATGGGGGCTGGAGAGATGGCTCAATGGCCAAAAACGTTTGCTGCTTTTTCCAGAGGACCTGAGTTTTGCTCCCAACATTCACATAACTTAAGCTCACAACTATCTATAACTTACAGTTCCAGGGTATCTGATGTCCTCTTCTGACCTCCATAGGAATTGGACATTTATGAAGTACACAGAAATACATGTAGGCAAAACACATAAACATATAAAATTAAGTAAATATAAAAGGGTTGTTTAGTGCAGACATTTTGGAAGAAATGGGACAGGCTTTGGTGGAATATGCTACCCAAGACTGGAGAAATACAAAAGCAAAGGACACCACAGCCCATGACAAGAGTCTAGCAAGAAGTACAACTCTTTGGCACTGTATCATGCAAGGAATGGGGTAGTTATGTGACATATGAAATCAATGACTTCCTCTACTTCTATGTGGGGCATGTGCCATTCAGGTCTGGTTAAAAGCATGAGCTCTGTCAAGCATGCTGAGATCCATCTGCAAACCAAGGTTGCACTCTAAATTCCAAATACCAGAACTGGCATTGTCACCTTTGTTAAGGTAACACTTTCATCGTGTCTTGTTCAGAGAAGCCTCTGTACTAGTTAGTTGTGGTTGTGAAATTATTGATAGATCAGTTGGCATTTACAGTTTCTGCTTCCTTTTTCTTTTGTTTTTTTTTTTTTGTTTTTCAATTATGTTTCTTGAGACAAGGTCTCATGTAGCCCATGCTAGTCTCAGACTCACTATGCAACTAAGCGTGTCTTAAACACCTAATCCTCCTGTCTCTGCCTCCCCAAAGACTGGAATTGCAAGCATATGCTGTCATGTCCAGTATTGTGTTTGTTTTTTATCCCACTCTTCTGTGCCCTCTGGCTTTTTCACTTAATCCATTCTTTCAAAAACTAAACCTTGAGTCAATGAGATGTATCAGCAGGTAAATTTGCTGTCAAGCTTGAGAAATGTGATTCCTGGATCACAGGGTGGGAGGAGAGACCTGGCTCGACATGTTGTACTCTGACTTCTACACATGCACCGTGGCATGAACATACACAGGTATTCATGCATGTACATACACACATAAATTTAAAAACCACCTGTTGTAGGTATGGGAATAAAAAGAATATAAGCTGGGCATGGTGGCACATGCTTTTAGTCTCAGCACTCCAGAGATAAAGGAAGTTGGATCTCTGGGAGAAATCATGAGTTCCATGTTGTGGAACAATGGTCGTTTATCCTGTCACTTGTATCATTTTTAATAAAACTCTGATTGGCCAGTAGCCAGGTAGGAAGTATAGGCAGGACAACCAAGCAGGAAGTAGAGGTGGGGCAATGAGAACAGGAGAATGCTGGGAAGAGGAAAGGTCAGTCTGCGGTTATCACCCAGACACAGAGCAAGCAAGATGTGACTGCCTTGCTGAAAAAGTACCACGCCACATGGCTAACACAGACAAGAATTATGGGCTAATACAAGTTATAAGAGTTAATAAGAAGCCTGAGCTAATAGGCCAACCAGTTTATAATTAACATAGGCCTCTGTGTGTTTATTTGGGACTAAACGGGTGTGGGACCTGGTGGGACAGAAACATTGGTCAACAGTTCCAGGCCATCCAGGGCTAAATAATAAGACCCTCTCTCAAAAGAAGGAGAAGGACAAGGCAGAGTATTTCTGAGTGTTTAATTGTTGAGCTCAAGCTCATAAAGAAAAGGACTAGGGCTGAGTTCTCATTAGGCACAGTAGATGCAAAGTTTTTTGTATATAAAATTTCTAGGGTTCCATAAAATATCTTATTTCCTTTTAAGATTTGTGTATGCATGTTCATGCATGCACATGTGCACTGGTATGTGTGCAGTACCCCCAGAGACCAGAAGAGGGCATTGGATCTCCTGGAGCTGGAGTTGCAGTGAGGTGTGTTCACCCATGTGGGTGCTGGGAACTGAACCCAAAATTCTCTGAAAGAGCAACTGGTGCTCTTAATCATGGAGTTATCTCTCTAGCCCTGTGTTTACACTCAGGTGGAATGAAATGTTTTAATTCAAAATGCTAAGATAATCACCAACATATTAGCAATGCCTAATTTGCAATAAGGAAGGTCAGAGGCTATAGTAACAGAGTTCTCTGCTTATTGTTGCTTCTCATTACATTACTGTTTTGTCCCAGTTATTTTTGTTGTTGATTAAGGTCCATGAATTAGGGAAACTATGGTATATGTCTTTCTCAGTCTAACTGACTTAATTAATTCACATCCAATTTTTTTGCAAACAATACTTGTATTCTCCTTTGCAGCTGAATAAAATTCCCAAACCATAGCATGTACATATATTGGGATTTTATTCAGTCAACTGCTGTTTTTAGACCTTTAAGGGAGAAGAAAGAGAAGATGTCCAGAAATCATCGAGCTTCTCTGTTAAGTGCAAGTTCAGCCCACCTAGTCTCTGATCCAGTGCAGAGGCAGGCTTTGAGCTAGGAAACCTTTGAATCCTAAAACTCCGATCTAGAAGTGCAAGGGGATAGAAAGTCCACAACGAAAATGCGATAACTTGCTGTGGGATTTTTTTCTTTATCAATTTGACAGAAACTAAAGTCATCTGTTAATGAAAATTAATGCCTCCATCAGATTGGCCTTTAGGCAAACCTCTAGGGCATATTATTGATTAATGATTGATATGGAAGGACCCAGACTAGTGTTGGTGGTGCCACTCCTGGACATGGGGGTCCTAGGTGGTATAAGAAAACAGGCTGATCAAGCCATGGGGAGCAAGTCAGTAAGCAGCACCCCTCCATGACTCTGCTTTAGCTCCTGACTTGAGCTCCTACCCTGACTTCAATCATGATGAACTGTAACCCACAAACTGAAACAACCCTTTTTCAACCCAAGTTCCTTTTGGTGATGGTGTTGTAGCACAGCAGTAGAAAGCAAACCAGGACACTTGCCCTGAGGGACAGAACGCATGTGTGGTTCTCAGTCCTGCCTGAATCCCACAGGGACCTTTGGTCCCACTGCAGTCTAGACTCAAAACAAATGTCTGAATGTGAGGACAAGATTGAAACTAAGATTGGAGGAAGAAATTCTCCAATTAGCATGACTCAGATTCACCTGGGAGGTTCTCTAAAGCCAAGGGTTCCTGGGTCCCACCCCCTGACACTTTTAGATTCTCTTGATCTGGAGAGGGCCCAACATTTGCATTTTCCTCCTGTTTCCATGTCAAATCGATGCCTCCAGGGACCACATTCTGAACAACAATCCCCACAGCCTCCTCCTTGGTTTTCCCCTGAACCAAATCACTGGAGAGGAAACAGGAGTGGCCACCATGGCCAGCTCAATCTCTACTCTGTACTCACTACAGATAAAAAATATGCTCACAAAGCTTCCAACCTCACCACACCACAGCTAAACAGAGTCTCTGTATCTCTCTGTTTCTCTTTTCTCTCCTCCCCCTCCTCACTCACACACACACCCTTAAGGCCACAGGCCTAGAAATATAGTTTTTCCCTCAGCACTGAACCCTTCATAACACTGAAGTTTGAGAGGCAGGACTGGCCCCACAGCCTTTGACCTGTCAGCAGTCACATCAAAACAGTCAAGAGATAAACTGAACTCAGACGAGAAGCCTACTGGTGTTCCCTTCACAAGGCTTATCATGTCTCTGGAACATTCCTGAACGTCCATGACCCTATTGGTTTTCCTAGCATTCATCAAAGGCATTCCTGAAATGGGCAGGGGCTTAGGGGCTGTGTGAAGCTAAAGATGTCTGAAGGAGTCCTGAGGAATATTATGTTAGAAACAGAACTTCTTGACTCTTTTCCAAACTTCCAACACACAGTCACAATTTACCAAATTTGTGCCTTGAAGTAAGCCCCCCACTGTCTGTGAAGTGCCCTGTGAGTCTCTAGTAAAAGCTTTCTATGACTTTGAAACTGTAAAGACTTTACTACTTTTATAATAATTCTAACCTTTCTCTGTGGGATTAAGAAGATGCATGTAGGAGCTGGGGAGATGGCTCAGTGGTTAAGAGCACTGGCTGCTCTTCCAGAGGATCCTGGTTCAATCCCCAGTACCCATATGGCAGCTCATAACTCTGTAACTCCATTTCCAGGAGATCTGACACCCTCGTACAAACATACATGGAGGCAAAACACGAATACACATGAAATTAAATAAATAAAACATTTTTCTTTAAAAGAGATGCTTCTATTGCTGCCCTTGGAGTGTTCTGTCTGTCTGTCTCTCCCTCCCTCCCTCCTTCCCTTCCCCCGACCCTCCCCTATAACTTCTCTCACCTTTCCTCTCTGTGTAGCCCAGGCTGACTACAAACTCATGGATTCAAGAATCCTCTTGCCTCAGATTTCAAGGTCAGGATCTCAGGGATATACTAGTCTATTGACCTGTAAATTGCTTGGCAACATTATTTGACCATCAGTGTAAGAATGGAGGAGAGCCTCCATTTTTACAGGAAGTACGCCAGAGCCCGGGATCTAATCTAATGGGTCTGTGCAACTTGCTGACCAGAGAAAAAAGTCTCATAATTACTTAGAATTTAATAGCTTACAGTCCTACCACATAATTCTCCATAAAGTTTTTTTCATTTATTTTATGGATATTGTGCTCTACCTCTATGTACACCTGAACAACAGAAAAGGACATCAGATTCCATTATAGATGGTTGTGAACCACCATGTGTTTGCTGGGAATTGAACTCAGAACCTCTGGAACAGCAACCAATGTTCTCAACCACTGAGCTGTCTGTCCAGCCCCTCCATAAAGTTTTATAGAAAAGGGATGTTCACTGGGCGGCAGGGCACACGTCTTTAATCCTAGCACTTGGGAGGCAGAGGCAGGTGGATCTCTGTGAGTCTGAGACCAGCCTGGTCTATAAAGTGAGTTCCAGGAGAGGCTTCAAAGCTACACAGAGAAATCCTGTCTCAAAAAACTTTAAAAAAAAGAAAAGAAAAAGAAAAAAGAAAGAAAAGAAAAAGATGTCCAGTCCATAGAAGTAGCATGAGTTGGCATAATATGCAAGATTACCTTTTAAATTCAGGCCTCCTGACCTCAATCCAGAGCTCTTACCACTTCAGCAGAGAGGGTGAAAACAGATCTAAGCATACTTGTTCTACCACATTCACATAACAGAGGTGCTGGGCACCTCTGAAATGCAACAAAACCCTATCAACACAGAGTGCTTGTTTGCTTAGCATGTGTGAAGGTCTGGGTTCCATTCTCAGCACCAAATAAACCAGGCTTAGTGGCTCACACATTCATTTCTAGCACCAGGAGCATCAGAAGTTAAAAATTACCCTGAGCTAAACATTAAGTTTGAGTCCAGCCTGACATCCTATCAGAACGAGAAAGAGAAAATCAGTGAGATGGAGGAAGGGAGTGAGGAGAAGAAAAAAGAGAGAGAGAGAAAAGAAATAAAGGAGAGGAAGAGAAGGAGGGGGAAAGGGAGAGATAGATAAGGGGAGGGAGGGAGAGTGGGAGGGAGGGAGGGAGAGTGGGAGGGAGGGAAGGAAACACACACACACACAGAGAGAGAGAGAGAGAGAGAGAGAGAGAGAGAGAGAGAGAACTTGTAATCGTAGCACCCAGGACAGGACAGGACACTAGGGCAGGAAGCCAATAATTCTGGTCAATCTGGACTATTATGGCACTGTGGTCCATTCCTTTAATTTTAGCACTTTGAAGGCATTGAAGACAGAGGTAGATGTATTTATGTCTATGTACTCATTTCCAGGCCATCCAGGAATATATAGTGAGACCCTGTCTTAAACAAAAAAGCAAAGGAAAGTTTAAAAAATTGTAAAGCTTAGTAAATAAAAATAAGATAAATTTGCATATGGTACTTGGAAAAGTTTATTATCCAAAGCATAGAAGTACACTTCAAACACAACAGTAATTTGCATAGCAGATTCTACCCAGTAGGTACTGCAAGGCCTGCCAAATTTTTAGTTGCTGATTAATGGGTTGGGGTATGTAGTTTATTTGGTGGAAGCACAAAGCTCTGACTTTGATCCCAAGTACTGCATAGACTGAGTACAGTAGAGCATACTTGTAAGACCAGCACTCAGAACTCAGGAGGTGGACATAGGAAGAGCAGAAGTTTAAGGTGATCTTCAACACCTAGCTAGTTTGAAGCCCACTTGGACTACATAAGACCTTGCCTCAATAATAATAATAATAATAACAACAACAACAACAACAACAACAATAATAATAATAATAATAATGGGAATAGGCAAAAAGTTAAGCACCAGGGAGCAAGGATGTTACTATAATAAGAAAGTAAATGTCACTCCCCCTGTATGCAGCGTTACTACTGTCAATGGTGGGAGTTATGTTGAATTAAAAAAAATTCTGGGTCAGAAGTGGTAATGCATTTTTGCAATCTCAGTATCCTTGAAGCAGAAGATCAGTGGTAGAAGAGCATCCTTGACTTTTAGAGTTACATGGCCATATCCTCATTTGCTGTATATTGCTGAAATGGAATCAAGTCAAGGAAAACGACATACCTTGGAGAAGCTCCTGGCACATGCCGCAGTTCTTAATCTTCTCTAAACAATGACATTCGGTCTCTGTACTCTTAGAAACCTCGTGATGATTGCTCCAAACTCAGAACATGAGACACTTCCTCTTCAAACTTCTTCTTCTTTTTTTCCAGGCATGGTGGAGGAGGGGGATAAGGAGGTGTACTTTATATAGGCCAAAACCTTGCCTGATGTGTATTGCAAAACCAAACAATCTTCTAAGGAGATTTCACCTTCTGCCCACTATTCTTTCCCCCGAGTTTCTTCCTGTGTAATCTCCTTTGGGGATGTTCAACTGGATTAAGCCCTGGTATTGGGAACCATCCTGCCCTGAACCTGGACCTGTATATCAAGGTCCCAGTGGTAATTAAATCACGGGATCAGGATGTCTGACTCTGTTTCCTGAACCTTGACTCATCATCCCACCACACATTTTGTTGCCTAATTGATGCAATTCTATTCTGTATTTACTTCGTTTGTGGGGGAACACAATTTGACTTTTCTCCTAAAACTATGGCCATGAGAAGCTTGTGAGACGGTCTTAGTTTGCTTTTTGTTGCTCTGATAAAACATTAACGAGAAGGGACTCGGGGGTGGTATTTCACCTTACAGGTTACAGAACACCAAGGCAAGATACCCAAAGGCAGGGACCTGGAGGTAGGATCTGAAGCAGAGACTATGAAGGAATATTTCACATCCAGGTCCACTTGTCCAGGGATGGCACCATCCATGGTGGGCTTTCTCAATTAGCAATCAAGAAAATGTGCCACAGACATGTGTGAATAAGTTGAGTTAAGGGAAGAAATTTCTCAATTGAGATTCCTTCTTCCTATGTATGTTTAGGTTTGTGTCAGGTTGACAAAAACTATCCAGTACAACAAGCAAATCCTCAAGTCACCACATTATCAAAACCAGTTTGAGAGAGGGAGAATAAATCTTCTCAGGGGTAAGCCCTTGATAGGCTGTCCAGTTTCAAGTGATCAGTCCTAAACATATTTACATATGAGCAACACTAAATAGATGAGAAAGGTTGTATATTGTAGTGGTTTGAATAAAATGGCCAGCATAGGCTCATATATTTGAATTTTAATCATTAGGGAGTGGCACTACTTGAGGAGTAGTTGTGGCCTTGTTGGAGGAAGTGTGTCACTCAGGGTGGGCTTTGTGCTTTCAAAAGCTCCAGTCGTCTCTGTGAGTTTGAGACCAGCCTGGTCTACAAGAGCTAGTTCCAGGATAAGCTCCAAAGCTACCGAGAAACCCTGTCTTAAAAAAAAAAAAGCTCCAGTCAGACAGCGTCTCACTCTTACTGCTGCCTGTGGATCCAGATATGGAGGGAACAGGGCACACACAGGAGAAGTTGTAAAGGAAAGGGGTAGAAATGATGTAAATACAGTATTCATGTATGACATTCTGAAAAAATAAAAAATAAAAGGGGATGGATAAATGGCTCAAGTGGTTAATAGCACTGGCAGCTCTCCCAGAGGTCCCAGATTGGATTTCCAGCAACCATGTCTTGGCTTACAATCATCTCTAACTCTAATTCCAGGAGATCAGAAACCTTCTTCCAACTTCTTAGGGCACCAAGCACACTCATGATGCACAGACATACATGCAGACAAAACACTCATATACATAAAATAAAAATTAGATAATAATAATACATAAATAGAATATGATGGATCATATTCTAGTTGTGATCATTTGAGAAGAAGCCATGCCATTTTCCATAAAGGCTTTACCTTTTCACATTTCCACTACTAGAGACAAGGCACTATAAACATCGCCTCTGAATCCTCACCAATAGTCATTATTTACTTTCATTTAAAAACCTTATGACAGCTCTGATATAGCATCTCAGTATAGCTTTGATTTTCAATTCCCTGGTGATCAGTGATATTGAGATTAAATCTTGCTTTATTTATTTATTTACTAACTTATTTTGAGATAGAGTTCTCTGTCTAAACAGCTTTGGCTATCCTGGAACTCGCTCTGTGGACCAGGCTGGCCTCAAACTCACAGAGAACCACCTACCTCTGCCTCCCGAGTGCTGGGATCAAAGGAATGTACCACCACACCCAGTGGTAAGTCCTGTATTTTATGTATCAACTATTTACTTCTAAGACCAGAACTCTATTTCAAAACCTGGGAGAACATGAACATATAATTGATGTTATAGTTATAATAGAGTTCCTCCGTGAGGTCTCCCATTCTCTTTGATCTTGTGTTAGTATCTATGAATCAATAGAAATGAGCAGTGGTTGGTGGCACTGATCAATCACGGTACCTGCAACGTTATTTCCTTATTTCTGAGTGAGACGCAAGCATCTGTAGGAAATGACAGATCTTACCCAAAGCTTCCCTCTGGCCGTTGGGCTGAGAGTAGATGTCTCAGTTACTTTTCTATTACCATGATAGCACACCATGACCAAGGCAACTTCGGAAAGAAAAAGTTTGTGGCTTACTGTTTCAGAGGGTTAGAGTACACACTTGCCACAGCAGGGAGCATGGGCAGCAGGCAGGAAGGAATGGTGCTGGAGCAGGAGTTGAGCGCTCCCGTCTTGAGACACTATCACAACACGGAGATTGGTACACTTCAAAACCTGGTCCCAGGGACACACCTCCTCCCACAAAATCACCCCACCTAATCTTTCACAAACAGTTCTAACAACTGAGGACCGATTATTCAAACATATGAACTGATGGGAGGCCATTCTCACTCAAACCATCACAGTACACCAGAGGGAACCATCTTGGATTATGCGTACAGATGGACAACAGTGACATCAGATTAATTGGACCTTAGCAGAACAGTGGGAGCAGCAAGTTGGAAGCGTCTTAATATAGTTCAAAGGCAGAGCCATCTTGCTTAACGTTAGATTGGGCTGTAATATGATAGGAGGACAGAGCATTTTAAAGGCAGTAGATTTTTTTCCAAATTAAAAAAAAAATGTATCTATTTGTGTATGAGGTGGGGGGTCTTGCAGAAGTCAATTTTCTCATTCCACCAGGAACTGAAGCAGTACGTGCCTTTTCCTGCTGCACCATCTCACCAGCTTTCTAGCCTAGGTTGGTCTCAAACTGCTATGTAGCTAAGGAAGACCTTCAACTTCTGGTCCTCCAGGTCTCCACCTCTTTAGCGCTAAGTGTGCCTCCGTGACAACTTTATGCAGTTAGTTGCTTCAAATCAGATCTTTTTAAATTTAATTTTTATTCTAATTAATTAATTTTGCTTTGTTTTTTGTTTTGTTTTGTTTTTTGAGACAGGGTTTCTCTGTAGCTTTGGAGTCAGTCCTGGAACTAGCTCTTGTAGACCAGGCTGGTCTCGAACTCACAAAGATCCGCCTGCCTCTGCCTCCCGAGTGCTGGGATTAAAGGAGTGCACGACCACATTCAGCCATGTGGTTTCTGTTTTCAAATTCTTGACTTGAATTCTTGTCCTGACTTCCTCCTTGACCTCTTTCAATGATGAATTGTGGCTTGGAAGTGTAGAATTAATTAAACCCTTTCCTCCCTGCCCCAAGTTGTTTTTAGTCATGGTATTTATCACAGCATCAGAAAACAAGGTAGGATGATTGTAATAAAAAAAATTAAAACAATGCTATGGCTCAAAAGCATCCACACACATCCTTGAGAGGTGATTAATGGTTGCTGGGAGAAAGGAGTCATATTCCTCAGTGGTGTAGGCACTGGTAAGTTGTTCTTGCTCAAGCAGACAACCCCCTACCCATGCTCATGAAAGCAGCATTAATTAAATGCAGTGTGTCACAATGAAAAAAGATAAGAGGTGCTGAAGATATGGTTTAGTGGTTAAAAGCACTTCATGTTCCTTCAGCAAACTTGAGTTCAGTTCTCAGTATCAATGCGAGGTTGCTCACTGTCTTAGGTAGGTTTTCTATTGCTGTGAATAGACACCGTGACCACAGCAACTCTTATAAATGAAATTATTTAATTGGGATGGCTTGCCTTCAGTTCAGAGGTTCAGTCCATTCAGCTCATTATCATCATGGTGGGGAACATGGCAGTGTGCAATCAGACACAATGCTATGGTGGAGAAGGCATTTTTGCTTTATTAAATCTACCTTATTTTTTAAAGATTCATTTTAGTGTGTGTGTGTGTGTGTGTGTGTGTGTGTGTGTGTGTGTGTGCAAGGGTGCCCTAGGAGGCAGAATAGAGCATTAGATTCCCTGGGGCTGAAGTTACAGGGTATTGTAAGTATGGTTGTTTTACAGAAAACAAAACAAAATAACAAGGTGCTTTCCTCTGGAATGTGAGACACCAGGAAAAGAACATAGATGGTACACTATTGTCTATAATGGAGAAAAAAAAAAGATGTGCCTCATTCCTACTTTGTTTCTGCTTTTTCTGTCAAAACAAACAGATTTCTCAAGGGAATAGAAACATGAATCTGCAGTAATTTGCACTGAAGACAGAGACTGCACTGGCAATCAAAAGAGCAATGTGCAAAGTATTGATTTGGAGCAGTTTCTGGCAAAATTCAGACTGGATTATTTAAAGGAAGGCTCGAAGTGAGCAGCTCATCAAGATGTCCTCACAGTGGTTCATTCTGCAAAGCCCCCGCTAGCTACACATCTTCACTCTCTGCTCTTCCCTAAGCAGCTGCTGGTAGTGTTGGTGATGGAGAGTAGGGCCTGGTCCATACTAAACAAGCTGGTGGTCCACCAATGCATTACATTCTCAGCCTCTAAATAAACATTATTGTGACTATGAAGACTCTAAACACTTTGCCCATCTACTTTGCTTACGTTAGTCTGGAAAATGCAGTAAAGACATTGCACAGGGGGCTGGAGAGATTGCTCAGTGGTTAAGAGCACTGGTTGCTCTTCCAGAGGTCCTGAGTTCAATTCCCAGCAACCGCATGGTGGCTCACAACCATCTGTAATGGGGTCTGGTGCCCTCTTCTGGCCTGCAGACATACACACAAACAGAATATTGTATACATAATAAATAAATATTTTTTAAAAAAAGACATTGCACAGTTAAATCAGGGCAAATTTAAAGGAGTGAACTTTCTCATTTCATGAACTTCTATGTGTCAGCGCTGCTAGAGATAAATAGGAATTAGTCTCTTGTCTTCTAAAGGTTGTAGACCATAAATACTGGCCAAATGATTTGATAATAATCAAGAGATTATTTCCCCAAGTATAATGGGAATCCTGTTCACAAGTACCAACTACAGAATATTTAGCAAGTTTAGTTGATCAGGAAATCAACATGAACTATGCACTAGCAATGATTCCCTCAAAATTTAACATCAATGGGCTCACTCTGTTTGGCAGTGGTAAACCTGCAACAGTTTTAAGAACAAAGAAAGAGGAAGGGAGGAGAGAGAGATACTGTGCATGAATTTAGAGCCTTGTACATATCAAACTAGCATCCTTCCACCAAGATATATCCCCAGCGATCACCACAGTTTTCATATTTTATTTTTAATTTCTTTGTATTTGTATTTGCCATATGCAGACATGTGTACAGGTGTACAGAGGAGGATGTTTGGTGTCCTGCTCTATCACTGATTGTCTTGTCCCCTTGAGAGAGAATCTCTCACTAACCTGGAGCTAGGCTGGTGGCCCCAGCAATCTTCCTGTCTCTGCCTCCCCAGTGCCAAAATTATCTCAGGGCCTATACCTCGAGGCCTATAGGACGGAAAAAGCCTGGCTCAAGTTTGAGTGAGGATGAGACAGCAAAACCTAGGTAAACGCCCCTCCAGCCAGAGGGAGGGTTTTGCTACCTCTCATTGGCTGAAGGTACCCTCACATCACAGTATGTTGCTTAGCCTTTATAAGTGGACACTCACAGTAATAAACTGAGTTCCTGCTTTGACTCGACTCCCTATTGTGTTTGATTGTCCTGCATCTTGAGGCTGCTGGAATAGGTGGATAGGGCACTCACCTTTCCCTGGGGAATAAGGAGGCTCAAGGAAGCCTAGCACCCAGCACTGGGGTTACAGACATGCACAGCCACACCCAGCTTTTTATGTGTGTGCTAAGGATTTGAACTCAGGTTCTCATGATTGTGCAGCAAGCACTCTTACCCACTGGGCTATCCGCCCAGCTGCAGGATCACATTTTAAAATGAACTTTACCAAAGTTGGTTTTACATAAAGTCAGGATGTGAAGAGGATATGGCATTACCTAAAGAGAGAGGGCCCGGGTGAATAGTGTGCCTTTCAGGAGATCTGGGAAATGGGGCAAAAACAAAATGTAGTTTCAAATGGGTTGCCATGTGAGAGAACTTGTTTATTAAGAGGATAATCTCATGGGGGGTGTGGTTGCTTCTCTGGCCCTCAGTTTGAGGGAGTGCTGCTCATTGACCTGGCATTTCACCATGTTGACTAGGCTAGCTGACTAGTGTTGGGCACCTTTCAGACTCTGCTCAGAGATTATGCTGCTCAACAAAGTCAGAGATATAGGAAAGAGGTGGAGCAAGATGAAAGTAACTTTATCTTTAACTAGGAGTCATTGGAACAAGAGTGAGTTCCATTGGTATTTTCCATGACCTCACTCACACATTGTAAGGAAAAATAGTAATCAAATCATATATTAACAGCCCAGAAGACCATATGTATATATTATATAATATGTATATATAATTACTATTTTTATTATTATTTTATTTTTATTTATTCTTCTCTCCTACAACACATCTCAACTGCAGTTTTCCCTCCATCCATTCCTCCCACCTACCCCCGCTACCATATTCTCTCTCCCCCAGATCTACCAGATCTACTCTTCCTCCATTTCCCTTCAGAAAACAGCAGGCCTCGCAGTGGTTGATATCCACCAAACCTAGCCTAACAAGACAATGTAAGACTAGGTTCATACCCTCATATCAAGCCTGGACAAGGCAACCCAGTAGGAGGAAAATAATCCCTAGAGCAGGCAAAAGAGTTAGAGATACACTTACTCCCACTATTAGGAGTTCCACAAAAGCTCCAAGCTACACAACCATAGCATACATGCAGAGGAAATAGATGAGCCCCTATGAACCTTGCTTAGTAGATCTGTGTTCTCCTGGTGTCCTCCACCACTCTGGCTCCTACAATCCCCCACCCCTTCTGCTGGGTTCCCAAGCTCTACCTAATGTGTGGCTGTGGGTCTCTATATCTGCTCCCATCATCAGCCAGGGGAAGTCTCTCTGATGACAATCCCTAATACATATTTTATTATTCTGCCATATCAAAGGATAAGATTGTGAGTTCCTCATTTCTCAGCTCACTTCCCTGTTCCCTGGCTATTCTCAAGGTAAAAAGCTATATCTAGTGATGAGAAACAGACCTCAAAGGGCAGGCACTTAGATCTTAGATAAGCCAGAAGAAGGGAGCTTCTAAAGGTCACTTTCACACAGCCCCTGCAGATGGTGACCTTGGAGCAGCAAGCAGGAAGAGCAACACATCCAAGAGGCGCCTGCTGCAAAGGCATCCATCTGCTGCTAAGCAAGTATAGTGGAGATGACAGGATAAGCCTGTAGCTGGAGCAAATGCGACTTTCTTCCCACGAAGCATTTGACAGGAGCTCTGTGACTCATGTTATTCTCATCTCAACCATATCTCCTGCACGGTCCCAAAGCATGGAGAAAGGATATTGCTTCCGAATCTGCACCTGTAGTGTGCTGGCTGCCTGATTTGTTTCCTTCAGGAGAGCTGGCTTGTACATAAAAGCACAGTTCCTTTTAAAATATTTTTGTGTACAGAGTTAGGGCTTTTACCGCACTGTGAAAATCTAGGCCTCATCAGGTTAAGTGTGTGCTCTTCCTTAGCTACACTCCCCACCCCATGTGCTACTTTTCTAAAGCAAATGCTGCAGCCAGCCAAGCCAATGTCTTTCAGAGGGTGGTGATCTGTGAGTGGGGACGGTCTCCAGAGTGAAAAATTAGTGGCGGCTAAATTTCACGACCTTCTGAGTTTGATTGTGTGTAAAGGAAAAATCTCAAAGGGCACTATCTTAGTTAGGGTTTCTATTGCTGGGAGGAGACACCATGACTATGGCAACTTTTATAAAGGAAAACATTTCACTGGGCCTGGCTAACAGTTTAGAGGTATAGTTCATTATTGTCATGGCAGAAAACATGACATGGTGCTGGAGAGGAATCGGAGAGCACTCCATCAGAATCTGCAGGCAACAGATAGAGACTGCCATACTGGGTCTGTGTCGTTTTAACTTTGGCACGATGGCTGCACCTTAATCTGCTGCTGTCTCAGCCAGCCAATTACAATTCTGAGTTACCAGACTGCTTCGCTAGCAGTGGCCTCACAGCCTGGTGCGAATGCTGTTCCTGCAGGTACCAGCCCTGTCGCTGCTGCTAAAGGTAGCTTAACTAAATCTGTACCGTTCTATTTATGAATAAGACTTGAGATTCAAAGGCTGTGGTGAGAACCTGTAAGCTCAGAAAGGCTGGGTTGCAATTAGCTAACCTTCCTTCCTTGCTGCCATCTCTGAAAAACCCATGCTTCTGCTTTGCCAAACCAGAAAAAGCTGCACCACTCCAAACCCCGCCCTACTAATTCCTTTGTCTCTATCTCTCCCAGATGTCCTCTAATGCTCTATGATTACTTTCTGTCAACTAGTTGCTAATATAGCTTCCTGACCCAAGGTTAATTTTCATTAAATTAATGCAAACGAAAATTTGAGGTTCACAGTGTGATCAAATATCCCCCAACAGGCCTGGTTTGAGCACCTGACACCTCAAACTCCACCCCCAGTGACTCACTTCCTCCAACAAAGTTACATCGCCTGATAGTGCCACTCCCTATGAGTCTATGGGGGGGGGGTCATTCTCTTTCAAACCACCACAGGCCCCTACCACAACATGACCAAAAATTACCCCTAAGTGGAGAATTACTGATTTCATTTAGGAAAAGAAAAACAACAAAAAAGCATTGCTTATTTAAATGCCACATTGAAATATGAAAATCTTCCAATGGAAGCATTTTCCCCTTCCAATTTGTCTCTCTTGAGATTAGCCTTCTTCCTTGCACAGAAACACGTGTGCTTAAGCTGCTGTGAGGTCAGGATGCTAAGGAAAAATATGACTGGCACAGTCTGCCAGCTGCTGTGGGGGGCAGAGGGGGAAGAGAAGGTGGTGCCTTCATCACAGGTCTGCAGCTGCACAGTCTGCTAGAGGGGCTTTAGTGGTGGCTAACGAACTGTGGGCCCAGGTGCCACCTACACCAAGGTGAGCCCCAGGGGCCAGCAACAGCGTGTGCAACCGACCTTGGTGCTTCAGGCAAGCCACCGACTTTCCCAGAATAAATAAAGCGGAGTAGAGATGTTGCTTCACTTCTGCTTTTCGAATCTCTTGCAAAATGAGTTTTCTGGCATATGATGGGACACAGTTCTAAGAACTATAGTTCCAGTTTAGCAAAGCTGGTGCTTTGGGAAGAAGTCATCACAATTATGAACTGAGAACTTGCTTTCCTTTAGCTATAAACTGCAGACTACTTGGATTATGCAGAGGAGGGGGCAGAAGTATGGCAGCCAAGCCCAGTGGCTCACACCTCTAATTGCAGCTGCTTGGAATTCACTCATACACAACTCACCTGGGGCTCTGTTAACTGAAACAGGAGGACCTCAAAGTTAGGTCATCCTCAGGTCAGAACCGAAGGGTCAGGGATGTTGCTCAGTGACAGGGTGCTTTCCTAGAACACACAAGGCCCACAGTTCAATCCTCATCACCACGAAGGAAAGTATGATATGTAAAATGAATCTCATCCATTTAAACTGGGGGAAGATGTAAGATTTTGTTGTTTTTCTTAAATGTATATGGGCATTTTGTCTGCATGATGTTTGCGTACCATGTGCTTGCCTGGTCACATACTGAATTTGTATTCTATATATCTCACAATTTGAAGTGTATATAGCCAGTTGCTTATCTAATATCTCCTCTGGGAAACCTATGGATACATCAAAGTTACACCTCTCTTTCTCTTCTGTCCCCAAATCTAAACCATTCCACCTACAGTCTTCCCCATTTTAGTAAGTGGCAGCCCCAGCCTTGTTTGTTTGTTGAGACAATTTCTCACTATATGTTGCCCAGGCTAGCCTTGAACTTCCTGGTTCAAGTAACAATTTCTGCTAGTAGCTGAGGCTACAGGTGTGTCCCATCACACCTTTTCTTTTGGTGACAGGGTCTCTCTATGTAGCTCTCTTAAAACTCACTACATAGACCAGGCTGGCTTTGAACTCTCAAAGATCAGGCTGCCTGTGCTTCCTGAATGCTAGGATTAAAGGTGTGTGCCACTATGCCCGGCCATAGCCTTCCTAATACCCCAGAAACCTTGGAACTGTCCTTGACTCTTCTCTTTCCTTCTTTCTAATCAAATCAGGGACCAGGAAGCACCTTCACTGCTAGCACCCCATCTGAGCTGCCTGTGCTTCCATTTGTCATGATTAATGCTGTGGTCTCCGAGGTAGGGCTGACAGATCAAGTAACAAGGCATCCTTTTCGATTTGAATTTCGGATAAACAGCAGAAATCTTTGAAAATATGTGCCCCATATAGTATCCTTTTTCTAGTGGTCCTCTCCTTTGTCTCTTCATGGCAAACTCCCCACAGTTACTTCAAGGGTTTTCTCAAATGCCAGATTTTCAGTAGGTGCCATAGGTTCAATCTGTGAACATCTTAACTAGCCAGTCCCTTGTAGTATTCTTTGTGTCCCCTCTGTTCATTTATCCCCATGGTGGTTACTATAATTTGTACCTAAAATGTTCTCCAAGGCAGAGATTCCTGCCCAAGCACTACCAGGCTGGAAAAAGAGCAACTGGGGACTTACAATGATCACCATAATAAAGGGAACTGCCAGTAGTTTTTGACAGTTCTTCCCTGATTGGCAGGATGGAGTAAGATAATCAGCCAATCAGTGCCTACTGTCCCTCAAAAATTTGACATCTCTAGGGCTTCAGAGAACCCTGCAGGCAGAGGGGACTTCTCATTCCTGTCTCAGTCTCCAAAACTCCACGTATCAGATTCTGACAAGAATTCTGAAGTAGTTGCCAGGCTCGAGGTATGGCAGCCACCCACCACTTCCGAGATCAGCGGCTGGAGAAGTTCGCTGGCCTGCAGACTTGCTCTGCCACGGAGAGCTCTCGATAGGCACCCAGGACCTTCCGGAGCTTTGAAGTTCAACACTTCTCTGAGGTGCAACAGCTCTCACCTAGCATCCCTTGTTCTCACCTAGCATCGCTGAGTTCAAATTTGCTCCATTTAAACCTCACATGACAATCAATTTTAAGTTGTTTCACTCATTTAATGGTTGTAATCCATATTGACAGTAAAGTAGCTCCCATTTGTTCTGTATGCTGTCTGCCCATTCCATTCTTGGAGGAGGGCAGGAAAGAGCCCAGATAAATATAAAAGATGGTTTACACTCACCATAGGGAGTCTGTCTACTCCTCCTCCATAAATGAATAGATTCCCTGCCACATATTTTATCACAGTGACAGAAAACTAATACAAATTATTGTCATCTATCATAGTAAATATTTTGTTAATTATTTGTCTTGCTACACCAAAATCTGAGATCCCTGGGGGCACCACTATGGTTTCTGTTTTTAATGTTTTATGCTCTAATGTATGATCAGCATTTGGAACAGTGCCTCCTACACAATGACATCCAATATTTATTTAATGAATGAAAGAATAAAGAGCCTTCATTTTAACAGAACTATCTGGGCAAATTTTAAATGTAGAATCTACTCAGAGCTCCTAGGAGAGAGGGAGAAAGACAAATAGCTACTACTGAAGGCAGGTCCTCAACAGATTTATAAGTATTTCCACTTCATCCCAAGACACAGAGTCACTGTTGTAATGTACTAACTGCTTTTTGTGGGTGTTTTCTTTTGGAGAAAGGAAGAGGGTCTTAGGATGGCTTCTGCCTCTTCCTTCTAAGTGCTGGGCAGCGATTTCTTTTCCTCTTTTCTTCCTTCCTTTCTTTGACAGTAATGTAGTCCCAGCAAAATCTGCACTCAAGGCTAGCCTTGAATTTCTGATCCTCCTGGTTTGGCCTGTGGATGTTAAAATTCATGCTTATACACATCATCTGGGACTCTGTCAACAGGCAGGTTCTGGTTCATTCAGTCTGGGGTGGGGTGATAGCTTGAGTACCTTGGGTCCACCCTAAAAATAGACAGCTTTCCCTACTGCTCAGACCCAAGAAAGACTTGGGTCATAGCCAGACCTTATCAGTGATTTACTGACTTGTAGCCTGAAGCCAAGGTCATATAGCATGGAACTTAATTGCCCATCCCATTCTGTAAACTGGTAAGAACAAGACATGCCCCTTTGCTCTTTGGAATCAAAAGTGCTTTCTCTCTTCAAGATCCCATTGTGCTGCCTATGATATGATGCTATAACTCTTCTAACATTCTTGAAACTGAAGGGTCATCTCCTTCCCTTTGGGATGCCATCAGGGCTACCTATGGCTGAGGTGTTCTCTTTCTTAATAAGGTGTTCTATGCACCGATACTCTCTTTTACTTATTGCAGTGGTTCAACTTCCAAAGGATCAAACACATTTATTTTAAACAGAGGCTGTTAGTCTATTAAGAGTTGTGATATTAAATATAGAAATGTACTCCGTCACACTTCAACATAGCAGTGTTATTTTAGTGGAACTGGCATATACATGAAGAACAAAAACTATGGAAGAAAAGGGAAAGATAACAATGTTAAATTTAAGCACCTAAAAGTGAATGACTGAAGCTGGGAGTATGTGGGGCAAGGAGACTGCCATTTTGGTGTCCTTTAAGTCACACTATAGGAAGGTTTCTTTTTCTTTTCTTTTTCTTTTTGGTCTTTTCGAGACAGGGTTTCTCTGTGGCTTTGGAGCCTGTCCTGGAACTAGCTCTTGTAGACCAGGCTGGTCTCAAACTCACAAAGATCTGCCTGCCTCTGCCTCCCGAGTGCTGGGATTAAAGGTGTGCGCCACCACCGCCCACCGCCTGGCTTTTTTGTTTTGGTTTTTTTTTTTGTTTTTCGAGACAGGGTTTCTCTGTGGCTTTGGAGCCTGTCCTGGAACTAGCTCTTGTAGACCAGGCTGGCCTCGAACTCACAGAGATCCGCCTGCCTCTGCCTCCTGAGTGCTGGGATTAAAGGCATGCGCCACCACCGCCCGGCCTATAGGAAGGTTTCTTAAAGGCAAGGGAAACTTTGTGATGTACAGAATTAATAACTCTAACAGCTCCATACCAACAAAGGACCTACAGGCCAAGTGGCAAGACCAGTTTCTCTTTCCTTATGTTCAGGGAAAAAAAAAGAGAAACCACGGTTTTTGCTATAACCCTTCCAGTGACTCTCTCTTAGAGAAGTCCACACCCATGCTTTAGGGTGTGTCTTACTTTCTTCTAGAGTACCCCCTTTTCTCATAACTCTCAGGCTTAAAATCTATTTTAAGTTATCTTTAATAAACGCCAACTCTGTCTCATAAAAAAGGAACACCACTTCCATTCTTGGTAAGCATCACAATTCCACAAGGTAGACAGTATTGTTCTCATTTTGTAGATTGTAAGATAATAACTGGATATCACGACAAGCTTTCAGTCTGTAGCTCAAGCTGGATTATAACTCAGTATGTAAGTCCAGCTACTCAAGCATATGGCAGTTCTCCTGCCTCTGCTTCTTGAGTGCTGAAATAACAGGTGTGAGCCACCATGCCCAGCTAGATCATCATACCAGTTCCAAATAATCTCTTCTACATGCATGGCCTGCTTGTCATTTCAGTAGTTATAGTCATTTGGATCGTAGAGCATGCTTTTCAAATGAATTGCCAACACCTCTGGCAAGCTCTGAAAGTCATTGCTCCTTTTGAATGGATTGAGTTCATCTCAACCTTTCTGTCATACTTTGTTATTATACTTGGTTATATTGGGAGTGAAGAAATTGGGAGTTTTGACTGGGTGAGGACAGCACTTTAGTTTACAGATTAGTCTTGGACTTCTGAGGAGCACCAAGGGTGATGACAATTAAAAGTGTGAAGCCACTTGAGGGCAATAGGTCCAGAATGCCAAAGGCTGCTCAGTCGATTTCAAACTTTTCCAAGGAGATATCAATTGCACAGACAGGGTTGTTTTTCAGCTGCTTATGGCTACTGCTGTTTCCTATCTCTGTCTACCTGGCCAAGAGCCTTCCCTTCCAGTCAGCACATACCCTTCAACCCAGCAGAGGTTAACTGGATCTCTGTGAGTGCAAGGCCAACTGTGGTCTATGTGGAGAGTTCCAGGACAGCCAAGACTACCTAATAGAGCCCTGTCTCAACTTCTCTTTTCTAACTCCCTTGCAATTACAAACCACGTCCACAAACTGAGAAATAAAAATGCACAGCAAGACATGTAGGTCCTACTCAAAGCAGAAAGACAACTCTACTTGTCTCTATCCTCATTCTATGAGGACCTTTGAGTCTTAAAACCTAGCGTTTCCAGCACAAAGGCTCAGTCACCTTGGTAAATCTGGAAAGTTTTGAAACTTCACTGACTGCACTGCTGCTCTCACTTCCGAATCAGGTAGTAAAGGGGTGGGAAAAGGAACATGAGTAAAATCCCAAGTGGGCAGTTGTGGGGCACGTCTTTCATTCAAGCACTTCGAAGGCCGAGGCAGGTGGATTTCTAAGTTTGAGGCCAGCTTGGTCTACAGAGTGAGTTCCAGAACAGCCAAGGCTACTCTTGAGAAACTCAGTCCTGAAAAAAAAAAGTAAAACCCCGAGACATTAATCCTGCTGGCTAGCTTCCCTTTGCTGACTAAATTATCCCAGGTATTTGATGTGGATGGTAGGAATCAGTTCTCACAAGTGAGATTTAAAAAAAAAAAAAACCACTATTAAATTCAAGGGCATGAGGAGTGTGGGAATGCATGCTGGGTGGTGTTGAATGCTATCCTCCAAGCATGGCAGCTGTCTACAAGAGTCCCAAGATCTGGCCAGTCATTCTCTCACAGAAGGGGTGGGGAGTGTTCTTAGATCCTCTGCCCAGCTGCATGTGGTGTCAGGAGGTGATAAAGCAGCTGTGGTCTGAGAGTTTAATTAATGAAGCTGTTTTGGGATCACCTATGTGCCTGTAGTAAGCCGAATAAACTCACTGGTTCACCAGACTGGACTTGGGTGGACTCATTACTTTGGTCTGTTCTTGGTGCCCTATTGGGGATGAACAGACACTTACTCCTATCTCCCCAGGAAAAGTTCATCACATAAATTGGATCTCCACACCACTCAGGACTCCCCGAAATCAAGAAAAGCTCATTTAGGGTAGACATCATATCAAGAATTTATTAGACACTACAAAGAAGAGGCCATGCATATTCCTGTTTTTCATTTTCATTAAGTGATAGTGGTGGGTAAGATCTGAAGGTCAATAGATTTTGTCCTTCCACCTAAACGTGTGCTGCTGCCTCTGATCTTGGTGCATCATGGATTTACAGCTGAAACAGCATTCAAAAAAAAAACCCCAAATAACACAACGAGGGTAGTATGAAGCTGCTGGTGGAGGGGGCCGGATGATTTAACACAGTGACACTTGACAACATTTTTTTTACAACACTATAATTATAAATTTGAAGGCACATCTTCGGCAGAAATATCAATTTACATGCGCATGAGAAAAACAAACTAGACTACAGCAAACAAATATTGCACAAAGTTGTCCGCTCCTGTTTTGGATGCTAACCAAAGTTTTATAATACATGACTAAACATTTCTTTAAAAACACAAGGTTGAGACACCTGGTTCTGGCTACAAAAGGCATTTATTATTATCAATGTCATTAAAAAGCTCAGGTGACTGAGAAATAAGAATTCATGCTTTTTGTTTTATCTTTTTAGCCATACCAGACCAAAGGACTTAAGTAAGTCAGCATAAAAGTTGGTAATGATTTGGCATGGATCTGTATTTTTATAATTGGTAAAGAAATTGTTTTTAAGTACAGAAAACAAAATAATCCAAAGGAGTGATATCAGGAATGTATATTTTTTCAAAAGAATAACCTGTAACCAGATGCCTCATTCAAAGAAAATAACAAGATAAAGTAAAATAAATATTAAGAAAATAATTTTAAAACAGAATTCACAAGTAATGGGAAAATTCTCTATTACACATCTTTTTGATTTTAAGTTGTGTACAGAAAAGATATGCACACTCACATTTTTGGAAACATCTAGTGCTATTTCAAACATTCTGCATATATGAATGAAGAATAATTTTTAAAAAATTAAAGCATAATATAAAATTATTTGTTCATAAGGCATCAAATTTAACTTCCTAAAATGTTTATACTAAAGTAGGAAAAGCAACATTTCTATTTCACACCTGACAACTATACTTTTAAAACTACAATAGCAAATACTCTAGTTGTGTTTTAATCTTTAAATTCAAAAGGCATCTTTGGATACTTAAGTTAAAGGTGCCCCCTAGCTGAGTCTGCATCAGCACTGGACAACAAAGTGTCCATGGTGCCTTCTGATAGAGAATGGTTGCTGACTGAGTATAGACCAGTGGCAAAGAACCTCAAAACAGATGCAAATAGAAACCCATTTTCTTTCTGTAGGCTCTCTGTGTGTATGATAGGTCATCCTCTTATAGAACCTGTTCTCAACAGTAACACATTATCTAAAGTTAGTGACCAACTGAAAGCCATGTGCTTGATCCCTTCTCTAAATGAACTCCCTCTTCTAGGAATACAGCTTCTCTCAAACACATTTTTTTTTTCTGGTAGTGATAAGTGAAATGCTACTCTCACTGTCCTACAACATGATGTGGAGGCAAGAGGAGGGCTCAGTAATATACACACGTAACAGGAGGCATAAATGGCTGAGAGCTGGGGGACTTCTATTCTCAGTTTGGGTCCAGAGCAAGAAAAGTCTATTGTACATCTCTAGCATTAACTGTTTCTTCTAGGAGTCAACGAGTTATGTCATGATGGGCTGCTAGAATTAAGAAACAAATATTCAAATTCAAATTCTTAAGATGGTATAGGGATTGGTCTAAAATAGAGTTTAAACACATAAGCTTACTCACACTTTATTAAAACAGGTTTGCCTTTCTAGACTAATAGCACCTTCAACAAAAGTCTCACTTCTTTACGAAAGCTAAGAGAGAAGTTAGGCCTTTTCCAAGTCTGGAAAGACAGCTCTGAAGAATGTAAACGTTTCTGGGGGGTGTGAAGGAATAAGAGAGAAAAGGGGTGGAATGGAAGAATCCCATTCTCCTTTTCACTTTATACTATGCTCTATAAAAATGATTGTTTTACTTTATACTATGCTCTATAAAAATGATTGTTTTTATATTCAATATTGACCTGAAAAGGAGAAATGAACATTCCAGAGCACAAATCATATAAGATAGGCAATGTGCTTAAAGTATAGCATGCAAATAAAAGATTAGGAGTTTGTTTATAAGCACAAATGTTTTGAACAAGAGAAAAATATAACTGACTATAAGATATCATAAACCAGAGATTTTCTATATTACAGATTGCTGTGTATTTTGATAAAAGCAGCTTTGTATGATAGTATATTTAAAAATCATTTTGATAAGTTATCTAAAACAAAAGAGGTAACTAAATTTTTATTAAGTTATAATATACCAGCCAAGTGATTGTATCCCAAAAGAAGAATTTAGTGAGTTCAGGTACTTTTATACAGCCCAAAATGTTAAAATATTAGTGTCAATCTTTGAAGTACTTTTCCGTGAAAGAGGCTCAAATGGTAAGTTTCTAGCCTGGAACTGATGGACAGGCTCCACCATGAACAAAGCTGAATTCAGCAGGAGAGAGCTAAACACTAGCCCAGAGCTAGGCAAAGTGAAGAATCGGTGGTTTCTGACAGCAGTGGGGAAACAGAAGGGTAGAGAACACTGCACTCTCTAAGGTCTTCTGAGTGACACAATAAGAGAAGATTTCAGAAAAATGTCAGTTACAAAAATGTTTTGAGATAGGGTCTTAGTGTATATAGTCCAGGCTGGTTTTGAACTTGCAATCCTCCTGCCTCATTTCAAGTCAGTTATTTTAGTCAAGTAAAAACCACCTAAACTTGGTTTACTTGAAAGGTGACCAAAGTTATCCTGGTGCTCTTAGGAACTAAAGGACAAGGATGCAGGCATTATGAGGTGAAAGCAAACCCACAATAAATAAGGCACAACTATTTTGAAACAGTGGCAACTGTTTTCCTTCTAAACTAGATGCTTTGTACAGTGCTTTGAAATCCATTGCTTCCCCCTGGGGCAAGTATACAGTCTCAAGAATATCCTCAAGGTCATGCTCTCAAATCTTCACATTTTTAATCATCCTGTCTTTGGGCACTTTTTTGCTCAAATAAAAATGATTTGCCATATTAGCAGCAAGTCAGCAACTTCTAACTGTGGAGTTTGTTCTAAACTTGCTGCTCTATCCTGTATCCCTAGTAAAACAAAACTGCTGGGAATTTGTTTTGGATAATGCCAGGTTCAGAGCTCTTGCCCTGAGAAATATATTTTTGCCATTAACAAATACAACTCAGATAGAATCCTGCACATAAGAGCATGAGACTGACATAAGATCCTTCCATGACAACATACATGCTTCATCAGTGCACATGAACTTCAACTAGCAGCATCCCCTGCGACCTTTTACAGTGTGGTATCATCATCTTCCCGGAAGTCTCCCACCAGAAGTGAGTGCTTGTCAGGTTCACTAGTAACAACACTGTTGAGGGAGCGTTTGTCAGACAGTAGTGAGTTTATGGAGGCTCTGCTGTAATTGACAATCCGGTCCAGCAAGCCCAATCTCGGAGAATTTCTGGAGGCATCGTCTATTCCAACATGAACGCTGATTTCTGAAGGACTCCTCTGTCCTGTGTGTCTCCGGGCACCCAACTCATAATTGTCATAAGTTGGTTTCCTGTAACTAAACATACATTAAAAGCAACCAAATGTTAACTAGATACTTGTTGTGTGCACAAACAAAAGATTTGCCCACTATGAAGATGTGCAAAGGTGGCTATCGCTAAGGAAGTTGCTTGAAATGAACTTCTGGTGTCACATAATGCAAAGTCCCACTTGGGTTTATGTCTGTAATGCATACACTACATAAAATGATAAGTACTTAGCTTTTTCTTTTGAGACAGGGTCTTTACTATGTAGCTTAGCCCGGAAAATTTGATTCTCTCGCCCCTTCCTCTGAGTTCTGAGAACACAAGTGTGTACCACCACACACACCACACATACAATATTTATTAATTATTCCCTAATAATTCTTAATAATTGTTCAGTAGTCTGGGAAGACGACTCAGCAGATAAAGTGATTGCTGTACAAGAATGAGAACCTGAGTTAGGATCCCCAGCACCCACATCAAAACTGGGTGTGGTGCCTGTACCTGTGATCTAGTGCTAGGGAAGTGAAGCAGGAAGAACCTGGGGCTTGGCTCAGTCTAGCTGAACTGGTGAACCCTGGGTCCAGTCAGAGACTTTGCCTTAAAATACAATGTAAAGAAAATATAAGACACCTGATGTCAACCTCTGACCGCCACACACATGTGCAGACATGTACATATGTATACACACACACACACACAATTACTTTGGTATACTCCATCAATACAAGAATCAAACCTACTGAGAAAATGATGAGCAAGTCATCATACTTACAGTTTGAGGAAAAGGGAAGAAAGTACTACAGAAACAGATGAAGCAGCCATTGCCGCAGATCCCATCCATGGTTGCAAAATCAAACCAATGGGCAGAAAAACTCCTGGAAACAAATTTGGATCAGAATAGGCAGTACTAAATGAATTATCAACACATTTCTAACACATGCACAATTTATGTTCTTATTTCTTCAGCATTTTATCCTCTTGGTTGTAGAGATTTGTGTTGCTGTCACTTTTTTCTTAGTAGAGTGAGTGCTCTCATGAATATTCTTGTCCTCATTTACTCATGTTTCACAATTTCCTAGGGGTGCATCATGTTAGCTGTACGTAGATAGTCCTCGGTTCTCTAGTGTACTGGAGCTCATACTCTACTAATTCACACACGCATGCTTTTTCTTTTCTTTTTTCTGCATACTTTCTTTTTGTGAGGATAGCATCTCACTATGAAGCCCTAGCTGGCCTCAACTCACAGAGAATTGCATAAGAGCTGAGATTAAACTGGTATGCAGCATCATACCTGGCCTAACTTTTTTAACTTAAAATTTTAAATCTATTTGTCTGTTTGTCTATCTGCCCATCTAACAATCTATGTTTTTTTTTCTTTTTTTCTTTTTTTTGGTTTTTCGAGACAGGGTTTCTCTGTAGCTTTGGAGCCTGCACTGGAACTAGCTCTTGTAGACCAGGCTGGTCTCGAACTCACANAGATCCGCCTGCCTCTGCCTCCCGAGTGCTGGGATTAAAGGCGTGCGCCACCACCGCCTGGCAACAATCTATGTTTTTTGAGTCAATGTGTTGCTATGGTAGCTCTGACACCTGGAACATGCTATATAGCCCAGGCTAGCCTTAAACTTGCTGCTATCCTCCTGCCTTTGCCTCTCAAATGCTGGGATTACAGATGTGAGCCACCATGTCAAGACACATTTGTTTTCAACAGATTTATTTTTCAATTTTTTGGTTTTTTTTTTTTGAAACAGGGTTTCTCTGTGTAGCCTTAGAAGTACTGGAGCTTACTCTGTAGACAAGGCTGCCCTTGAACTTAGAGAGATCCACCTGTCTCTGCTTCCTCAGTACTGGGATTAAAAAAGTGTACCACCACCACACAGGCCTTTTATTTTTAACTTTAATTGTGAGTGTGTGTGCTACTATGTGTAGGTATAGATTTTCTGTACCATTTTTTCAATGTTTACCTTAGTATGAAATTTTTGAAATTAAAAATTTTAAAGTATCAAAATGTTTACAAATTCTTAGGCTGTAATGAACTTCATTGAATATTACTGGTTTTAACATCACCTCTCACCAAAAATTAGCAAGGTATATGCAAACACTAAGGCCTAATTCTTCCAATATGATAGGTGTCTAATGACTTTAACCACAAAAGTAAAAGCTGTTAAGAATCACATACCAGCAGCAATGGGAATTCCAATCAGATTATAAATCAGAGCAAAGACAAAATTGATTCGAATCCTCTTGACTGTCTTCCTCGACAAGTCGATACTTGCTACAACATCCAGAAGGTCATTCTGAGGAGAGAAAGATTGGCGATATTAGTGAGACTCTAACATCACTAGGAACCCCTCTACTCGTCACTCTGTACAATGGAGATTATGTATGTCTTGGAATATACTGTGAATTAAGTACAAATTTCAGATACCGCTAAGCCTTGAGTCAAGTTTGGAAGAAGTTTTCCAAAAAAAATGAGGATTCAGAAAATGTTTTCAGGTTTGTGTGCTAGTATACGGATTGAATATTTGACTAACATCAGTGAATATTGTTGTAGACAGTTATATTATTGTTAAATCTTGTTTTAATTTTCAGAAGCTTGTGATTCTCATTTGTGTTGCTGGACTGAGAGAAAACGTCAGTAACCTCCACTCCAAACTCAGACTTCATAGCTAAGAAGGAACATGGGACTAGGGGCAGGATCACTACACAGTACGCCTTACAGCACTACCACTAACAGTGGCAGGCAATCGCCTACTCCTCAGATCTCAGACCACAGGACCTACTCTAGTGTATAAGTACTGCCTGCTAACTGACCGTACCACTGGAGCTCCAGGACTTACTTACCCTTATTAAAACCACATCGGCTGCTTCAATGGCTACATCTGTGCCTGTGCCAATAGCAATTCCAACATTTGCCATTGCCAGAGCTGGAGAATCATTGATACCATCTCCTACCATTGCTACCCGTTTTCCCTCCTCTTGAAGCTGTTTCACCTTAGCAACTTTATGGGAGGGCAGGACTTCAGCAAACACCTTAGTAATGCCAACCTATATGAAGAAAAATCAACTCAATTCATTTCAGGAAGTAGTATTAAACACTGCAAACAAAGCTGAGCTTAGAATCATGAGCCATCATTTTTAACCTGCCAGATGCTTACATTTAAAAGACTGAAAATATTCACGGAGAATGGGAAGAAGTGAACATTACTTTTTAATAGACTTATTTATTCTTAATGTTTTCCCTGCATGTTTGTAAACATTCCAGACATGTGCCCGGTGCTCAAAGAGGTCAGAAGAAGATACTGGATGCCCCAAGACTGGAGTTAAAGATGGTTGTGAGCCACTACCCTGGGAACCAAACCTAGGTTCTCTGCAAGAGCAGCGAGTTCTCCTTAATGGCTGAGCCAATAAGCAATCTTGTGTACTGTTATTATGTATAGAATGACACTATCTTTATGGTAAGAATACTGAAAGTGTACACATCATCTGCTCTGGAAAAACAGCTTTCAACTATATCTAAACACACTCAAGTCCAAAGATGTCAAGAATATTTATTATTGCCAGTTTTCAAAAACAAAAAATTCAAAACCACCTAAATGTCCACCATTTGGGGAATGGTAACATAAATTATAATTCATCCATACTATAGAATTCCATGCAGCAGTTTAGAAGGAATGAAATAATTTTATGTACCAAGACATAAACAAAGATCTTGGAAATATTGTTATATATAAAAACTACTTACTAAACTATAAAATGATCCAATTAGTACTGAAAATGCATAACTACATACCTGGATACAAGTATATGCATACACAAAAGTGAGGTGGGAGAATTTGACAGAGAATGTGGAAAATGGTACAAAACCATCATATTCTTACATAAGAATGGACTCACATATTTCTTCTGTTACTTACTAGAAGAAGGCCATCAAGATGGTTCAGTGGGTAAAGGTATTTACCACTAAGTCTGATAAAGACAGAGTTCAGTCCCCAGTACCCACACAATGAAGAAAAGAATGAGCTTCCACAAGTTTACCTTCTGACCTATGCATACATTCTGTAGCACATGTGCACGTGTGCGCAAATACACACACACATCCTATATACATACACACTATAAGAGGAGAGAAGGCATTCTAAGTGCTTTTTATTTAAAAATGCTGGAAGTGAAACAAATGTAGGGTTAAGCCAAATGCTATGTCCAAGAAAAAGAGTCCCACTGGTGGCATTCAGAATAGACCAGAGAGGAACCTGCATGCAGCTCCTGCCATTTTTACAGCAGGAGATGCTGAAGGATTGGTCACACTGCTGAAAACTATGTGCATCATTTCAAAAAAAGCATCAACAGAAACCAGTGTTCAGCAATGCTACTCAAACATCCTACAAGCTATTCAAATACCTTCTCACTTACATCTGTAACATACAATGTCCTTCTACCATACCACATTGATTGTTTTTAAGCGGTTAGGGATAGCTACTTGATGATAATGCAAACAATAGGTAAGGTGACTTTCTCAGCACTTAAATGGAAGAAAGAAAATGTGTATTTAGAATGAGATGTTAGCACATGTGCCCATCCCAATAACTAAGTAAACCAATTAATTACCTGAGAAGCAATTGATCGAGCTGTTTTACTGTTGTCCCCAGTCATCAGAACTACTTCTAAGCCCATAGATTTCAGAATGTGGACAGCCAGCTCTGCTTCAGGTTTCACAGTATCAGCAATGGCTATCAAGCCACACAGTTCATCTAATAGAGGAGCAGCAGAAAAATAGATTATGGTGAAAAAGAATAACAAAACACCAGAATAAAATTTCAGAAAGAAATGAACTCTGTTAAGCCATCGAGGGCTTGGTTTAATTCAAAACATCCTAATCCATGCAGACTTTATACCATACACTCTGTGATAAGCTTCCATATTTGTGGAAAATAAAATCGATAAAGTATGGATATTTAATGAAGGTAATAGTAGTAAAATGAAAAGTAAAATGTCACTAAAAACTAAAAGACACGCCAGGCGGTGGTGGCGCACGCCTTTAATCCCAGCACTCGGGAGGCAGAGGCAGGCGGATCTCTGTGAGTTCGAGACCAGCCTGGTCTACAAGAGCTAGTTCCAGGACTGACTCCAAAGCTGCAGAGAAACCCTGTCTCAAAAAACCAAAAAAAAAAAAACAAAAACAAAAAAAACAAAAAACAAAAACCTAAAAGACACCCACCCTTAGGTATAAAACTATAGTTACAAATACTATTTAGCTAATTAAAATGCAAACAGAATGAAAAACTAATAGGTGAATGGAGATAAAACTGGTATTTGATGCTAAGGGGAAATTACCAAAAGGTACTAATTTTCTTGTTTGAAAAACAAAAATAAGAGGGCTGGAGAAATGGCTCAGTGGATTGATATAAATACTTGTTACATGAGGACTCAAATTAAAATTCTGTAACCCCAATACTGGGCAGTGGGGTCGAGACAGAAGGATCACTGGGGCTTGCTGGTTGTCAGTCTAGTTTCAGGTTCATTGAGTGACGCTGCCTTAAGGGAGTAAGGTAGAGAAAGTGATAGGACAAGACATCTACTGTCTTCCTCTGGCTACTGTGTGCATATTCTGCACACCCAAACTGTAATAGAATAAAATGTCATTCTATGCTTTATTCTGTACCTAAAATTACGAAGTCAATACCTTTATACTTAGCAAAGACAACTGTTGCAAGGAGAGGGCCGCTTGTTTGTCCCAGCCGCCCAGCTAGCTTAGCCCTGAAATAACCACACAGAACCTGTGTTCATTAAATCACTATTAGCTCTAACATCTTATTGGCTAACTCTTACACCTTGATTTAGCCCATTTCTATTAGGCTATGTATTGCCACGTGGCAGTGGCTTACCAGGAAAGATTCAGCATGTCTGATTCTGGCGGCTCCATGGTGTCTCTCCTTTTCTCCACTTTTTTCCTCCCAGCATTCAGTTTGTCTTCCCTGCTTACCTAAGTTTTGCCCTATCAACTAGGCCAAGGCAGTTTCTTTATTCATTAACCAATGAAAGCAACACACAAACAGAAGGAACTCCTACACCAGACTGTAAATGTTGAATAAATAGTCTCAGAACTGGAAATTTACCCTATCAAATAGGAAACATGTAAAACTTTATGTGTATGCTTATTGCAGTATTATGGTGAAATATCAAGACTAGGGCTAGCAGGATGCCTCACCAAGTTAGGATGCTTGCCTGACAACCTAAGTTTGATTCTCAGAATCCACATGCTGAAAAGAGAAAACTGACTCTCACAAGTTGTCTTTTGACCTTGACCTGTGCACTGTGGACATATGTGCCCTCATATAGACCAAAAGACAGATACATACATACACACAAACAAACACAGAAAAATATAAGTAAAATACAAAATACAAGTAAAAAATAAAGTTGTAACAACATGGAAATGATTATACAGCATGTAGATTAAAATAAAATTCTAGAACTATAGGGTGTAGCCCTATTTGTAAAGTGTTTGACCTCCAGAATGCAGAAATAAATAATACAATTATATGGCAATAATGGAAAATATTTCACCAAGTAAAATAAACCTTAATAAAATAATATGTATACAAGAAACTTAGTTACTTTTATGTGTGGTACTATGGTTTGAACTCAGGGCCATGATCATGCTAAGCAAACACTGTATCACTTATCTATCTCACTATGTAGTCCCAGATAGTCAAACACAAGCTTCCTGCCTGAGCCTCCCAAGGTGATCATAACTATATCTGGCTCCCCCAAATTTTTTTCCCTAGCACTAGGTATGAAACCCAGGGTCTCGAGCATGCTAAGCAAGTACTCTACTGATGAACTGCATCCCCAACAGGATTCTTATGGGTTTATTTTTTTTGAGATTTAATTTGTATGTATATATTTGTGTGTATCTGTATGTAATTATGTACACATATATGCCAATACCCACAGACATCAGAAGAGGGGGACATATCCTCTAGAGCTGACATTACAGGCAACTGTGAACCACTCAACATGGGTTCTGGTCTTCTGCAAGAGCAGCAAGTACTTTTCATCATAGAATTATCTTTTCAGCACACACCCAAAACAGGATTTTAATTTTTTTTTTTTGGTTTTTCGAGACAGGGTTTCTCTGTAGCTTTGGAGCCTGTCCTGGAACTAGCTCTTGTAGACCAGGCTGGTCTCGAACTCACAAAGATCCTCCTGTCTCTGCCTCTCGAGTGCTGGGATTAAAGGCATGTGCCACCACTGCCCAGAAAGGATTTTAAATTTTTATTGAACTGTATTGACATAAATTTTACATATAGCCAGGTGATGGTGGCACATGCCTTTAATTTTGCAGCACACGGAAGGCAGAGGCAGGTGGATCTCTGAGTTCAAGGCCATTTGGTCTACAGAGTGAGTTCCAGGACAGCCAGGGATACAGAGAAGCCCTGTCTTGGAACCTCCCCTCCCCCAAATTTTTTACATAGAAAAATGTACTACACATTGGAAATAGTACAAGGTTGGAGATGCAATCCATTTGGTAGAGTGATTGTTTAGCATTCACAATGCCCTAGGGTCAATCTCCAGTACTGCATAAACCAGGTGTGGTGGTGCACAATGATATTCCCAGCATTTGGGAGGTAGAGACAGGATGATCAGAAATTCAAGGTCTTTCTTGGCTACATAGTGAGTTCAAGGCCATCTTGGGATTCTTGGGATATGTGAGACTTCTCTGTGAGCCCGTGAGCTCTGCTTAGTTGATTCTGTGGGCCATGTTCTTGTCTCTTGATCCCTCTAGCTCCTACAATCCTTCCTCCCCCTGTTCCTAAGGGTTCTCTGAACTCTGCCTAATATTTTAGCCTTTTTAAAATTTAGTGTTTTGTTTTTGTTCTATACAGGGTCGCATGTAACCCCGGTATGCACTGAGCTCACTACAGCATCATCTAACTATTGGTCCTCCTGCTTCCACTTCCCAAATGCTGGAATTACGGGCATGTACCACTATGCCCAGCTCATTTAGGTTTTTGTTGTTGTAGTAGTTGTTTGAGATAGGGGCTTTCTATGTAGCCCTTATAGTCATAATTCTCCTATCTCAGGCTCCCAAATACTTGTGCCATAATAGCTGGCAAAAATCCTTAATTAACAATAATCATATTTTGCTAATATTACAACTTTGTATTCAATCCTCTTTGAAATAAACCTCAGAGTTTAAGTTCCACAGACACATAAAATAATGACTCAAATCACAATTGTGTCACAGAATATTTTAGAGAAACTTTACCATCAATTGTCACCAATACAGCAGTCCGACCTTTTCTTTCATGTTCAATCATGGAACTGTCTACTTCATTACTTATGATAAGACCATTTCTAATCATCCATTCCCGGTTACCAATGAGGACTTTGTACTGCTGAGTATCAACAGCATCTAGAAATACAGAAATAACATTTAGTGAGCTTATTTAACCTTTAAATCCATCTTGAGGCAAGTTCTTCCTGCCTAACCTTGTAGTCACTCTAATGCATTTTTGGTAGAATATGACCTCTGACAGTGATTTTCAAGTATTCCAGGAATACATTCCACTCTTCCATATCCTCTGAGCCCACGTTGTTACCATCACTCAAAGGTCCTTAAGCTTTCGCTCCAAATAGAAAACTCCATTATACTGTTCAAGTGCTAGTTCAAGAGCTAGGGATATAACTCAGTGGCTGAGTGCTTGCCTAGCCTGAGTGAAGGAAGCTCTAGGTTTAGTCTCAAGCAAGATGGGGAACAGGGATGAGAACGTATTAGTTCAGAGCTTCCCTTCTTACTGAGGTTTTCCCTTTGATGTTTCAACACCACAATTCAAACATTTAACTGTGCATCAGTAGCTAATGTGGCTACATGTAAATATGCAAACATGTTGATGTTTCGTTTTAAACTGGTACTCACTAATTTTAAGTGAGCCCTTAGATGTTTGACTGCATGTCCCTAGTCCACTCATTATTTCCTCATAATGACTATTTGAAATCTCCTCTGCTTTCAAATCTAACTTTTCCTTCCCATTCTCTCCTGACAAGCAACTACTCCCTACAATCACAAGAGGACTTCTCATGGCCATATCTCCCCAGCTCCGGTGTATCCTAGGTGCACACAGCCTCTTTTCCCTCTGTTATAAACAGAGTCTGTTCTTGCCAAAGGCCATCTCTCTACCTGTACACTAGTACACCTTTGCCTATTCCAGACCATCTCCCCAACTACTCTCTTCTCTCCCTCCTGAATAATCAATTTTCTATCATCTCTTGAGCTCACTGCTCTAGCTATCACACTTCTCTACCTGTGCACAAGAGAAGTATTTCCCCTACTAGTTGTCTCTAATTCACCACTTTCCATTTTCTTGTGACCCCACTCAAACAAAGCTTTAGTCTCCACTATTCCAACAAACTATTCCCACAATGCACCAGTGACCTTTACTTTAGTAAACCTAGTGCGGTTTGAACAGCTGTTCCAGCAATGATGGAAAAGCTCTACATCTGCTGTTTGATGCTATGGCCACTAGCCAACACATGTGGCTATTGAGGGCCAAAATGATCAAAGACCTGGATTTTACATGAAATAAAATTTTAATTAACTCAAAATTAATAATCATATGTAACTAGTGACTATAGTACTCAATACCACAGATCTACAAAGCAAATTACTCCCAATAATGTTTCTCTAATTCAGCCTATTTCCTGGATCTTCAGGCCCCTGTAGACAACTGCCTACCTAGTATTTCCATTTATATGATACTTCCACTTACATAGCTAACAGACACCCAAATGTAACATCTATAAAACTGGACTCCCAATCTTGTCTCCTGTATAGTTCCTCTTGTTTTCTTTATACTATTTAAATGGTAACTTCATCTATCTAAATGGGTAGGCTACTAAGTTTGACATGACTTTGGCTCTTGTGTTTTAATTTTTAAAAATTAATTAGTTTTTATGTATATAGGTGTTTTGTCTGCATATATTTCTGTGCATCATGTGCATGCAGTGCCTATGGAGGTCAGAAGAAGGCATGAGATCCCCAGGCACTCGAGTTAACAGCTGGTTATGAACTGCCATGTGGGTGCTTGGAATTGAACCTATGTCCTCTGGAAAAGCAGTCAATGTTCTGAAGTGGTGAGCCATCTCTTCAGTTCCTTGACTCTTGCTTTACTTACATTCTATATATCTAATTTGGTAATTAAATCTTCCAGCTTATCCTTCAAGGCACATCCGGAATTTGATCATTTCTTACAAATTCTACTGTTACCATACTGGTCTGAGCCATTAGTGTGTTTTCCTGGGTTACAAAAACAGCCCAGTAACTCATCTCCCAACTTCTTTCCTTGCTCCTAGCTCCTATCTCCTCTCAGTGATAGTGGAGAACAAACCCAGGGCCTTGCACATGTGCTAAGCACAAGGGAGAAGAGAACTGAGTTATGCCTCTCCCCTCATTGATGATCATTCACAGTGCTATGAAAAGTCCCTAACACAACAGATTCTTAACAAAAAAGCTGCTGAGTGATTTCCGACATGTCACTTGATATTACATCCATAGACAAAGTCACAGCAAAATAGAAATGGCCAAGAAATAATCATTTCATAGTGTGTTTAATATAATAGTAATGAAGCACAGCTAACATTTAAGAAGAGCAAGTATTTCTATCAATGTAGATCAACAAAGGTGTCACTGAAAAGAGATGTCAGTCAGGTCTAGAAAGACAAGCATAAGTCAACAGGGTAGATGTTATTTGTGGGTGAGGCCACTGCATGGAGAAAACAGTAAATGGAATAACAAGTAGGAAATGGCAGGCCACATAGGGGTCCCATGGAACCCCCCCAAAAAAAACAACACAAGCAACTGCCAAGGTTATTTGTTGCTCTCTACGGATAAGGTCCTATTGCTGAAGATAACACTTACTTACATCATAGAACATGGAGAAGTTCAGCAAGTGCCTAACTAGAAGCTTCACTCCTAATGACTAGTGTTCAGGGTATCAGAAGGTACTATGCATGCCAACAGAGGAGAAAGGTAGGCGATCAATATCACAACTCAGCAACAAACCCTGCAACCTACAACAGTGACCTGCCTGTAAGACATACAAGTGCAACAGTGGTACAACTTCTATGGGAGTGACTTAACCACTTTTGATTAGATTTAAGGCCTACCCCATAAAGTGGAATCCATACCTGGCACTACTAAAGTGGCCAAGACCTTGAGAGTAGATAGATCATAAATATGGTAAAAGCTAATGTCATTATTTCACTAAAGAATCAGGAATAAAATGATTCCTAATGACATACTGCAATACCCATAGATCAGCACCTCACTCAATCAACAACAGAGAAGCTTCTTGCAGAAGATGGAAATTAACACAGAGCCCTACAACTGGACAATGTACAGAGAGCGAGAGACTTTGGAGTACTCAGTCCTCAATGGGATGTCTTCATCAAACCCCTCCCCTCAAGGCTCAGGGATCTATGAAGAAGAGGAAGCATAAATATTTAAGAGTCAGAGGTGATGGATAACTTCAAGGAAACAGTGTCTTCTATACACAACAGGACCTTTGCACTTATCAACTCAGGTTGTGGCAGGATATACAAGACCTGCATAGGTTAAAGCTAGATGGGGTTTTATCCCTAACAAAGAAGCTACCTGCAATTGATACCCATTGTCAAAGGGCAGTCAGGTTTCTCCAACAGAGTGTCACAGGTATATAGTATTAACCACACTCTAGGGTAGGCCCTGTGTCCAAAAAAACAAAATAAAACAAAAAATGCCCAAACAAAGAAAAATGAAGTCATTTTAAGATTTGTAAGAGACTTGTCTCTAGAGGGGATCCCAGGTATTCTCAGGGATCTCCCAGCTAGGTACCTGGGCAGCAGAGGAGTGGGTGACTAAACTGAACTTGCCCCATAGTTACTTTGTTGAATATCTTAATCGTCACCATAGAAATTTCGCATGATGGATGGAGATAGAGCCAGAGACCCACATTCACATCAGAACAAGGGACTGAGCTACCAAGGTCCAGTGGAAGAGCAGAAGGAGGGAGAAGATGAGCAAGGAAGTCAGGACCGTGAGGGACTGGTCCACCAACAGAGACAGTGTGCTCAATCTATTGGGAGCTCATCGAATCCAGCTGGACCAAAACTGAATGAGCATATGACCTAACTGGACCCTATGAATGTGACTGCCAGTGGGGACTGACTGAGAAGCCAATGATAATGGCACCGGGACCTAGCTCTTCTGCATGTATTGGCTTTTTGAGAACTTATTCTATATGGAAGCACATCTTCTTAGACCGAGATGGAGGGTGGAGGGCCTTGAGCCTCACATAGGGCAGGGTATCCTGCCCCATCTTAAGGAAGCGGGGGGGGGGGGGGGGGGTAGTGGAAGAGCGGGAGGGCCGGGAACAAGGGGAGTAAATGTAAATTTTTCTTTTAGCAATAAAAAAAATAAAATAAAATAAAAAAAGAATACCAAAAAACCCCAAAAACAAAATAAAACAAAAAACCCCAATAACAACAAAAGAAATAAGATATGGGTATGAATGACATTGTATAGAGAATAAAAATGAGAAGAAAGTCAAACACCAAGTAAATCATTGAGGATAGCTAATATTTGAATAAAAAAAATTTAGAAAGAATGCCCAAGGAGGGAAGAGAAGAATCCAGAGATAGCCAAGGCATATGCACAGAGGAGAAAAGAGTTTTTGGAGGAACACTCAACCAATATTCTCAACTGCCCTGTGAGGTCATGTAGAATGCAGAGTGAAGAGCAAGCACTGGAGTGGACTTTGGAGTCTACAGTCATAGAGACTGTTTCATGCTCTGAACGGAACAGGAGTAAGTAGGTTTGTAATAAGCTGATGCATGCCTCTTCAGTAAGAAAGTGAATTCCACAAGCTTATACTTTTTTGATGTTTCATGGAAATAGAGTGATTTTTGATGGAAGAAGTGTTTATGTTTTAGAGACACTGCTATAAGAAGAAACATAGAATGTAAAACAGCAAGGGGCCATTACAGAGAGGGTAAGCCCTGAGGAATTCAGAGAACATAGGATCTAAAGAAGATATTTGTTAGCAAGATGAGAAGTATCTCCTCCTCTCATGAAAAAGTAATGAGCATTTGGGAAAACAAAAAAACAAAACAAAACAAAACAAACAAACAAAGAACACTGCCCGAGAACTCTAATTTTCTATGGGATAAATAGGTAATTTGCAGAGGGGAGAAAGAGGAGGTCCACAGGATCTTGTGAAACATGTATGATTTTCATCAGCTATGGAAAGAAATAAGAGAAAGATCATTAAAAAAGCCCTCCATAATCTCATAGGAAGTGGCACTATTAAGAGTTGTAGCTTTGTTGGAGTGAATATGGCCTTGTTGGAGGAAGTATGTCACTGTGGGGGTGGCCTTTGAGGTTTCCTATGCTCAGGCTACTGTCCAGTGTCTCAGCTGACTTGTTGTTGCCTGCAAGATGTAGGACTATCAGCTCCTCATCCAGCACCATGTCTGCCTGCACATCCCCATGCTCCCTGCCATGAATGATTACAGATTCAAACTCTGAAACTGTGAGCAAGCCCCTCAATTAAATGTTTTCTTTATAAGAGTTGCCGTGGTCATGGTGTCTCTTCACAGCAATAAAAACTCTTAACTAAGACAGAAGTCAATAAGCACAGTCAGCAAATGTTTTTGAGTAACTGAGTGATGTCATCAGAAGGCCTATGGTAAAACTGGATCGGATGAAATTCAATCATGCTGTCCATTTGTTTTTTATATACAGCTTGAGGCTATATACAGTTAGCCATCTGAAACCCAGGATAGCTAAAACAATCCTGAACAACAAAAGAACTGCTGGAGGAGTCACCATCCCTGATTTCAAGCAGTACTACAAAACAATAGTAATAAAAAACACATGTTATTAGCAAAAAAAAGACATGTTGATCAATGGAGTCGAACTGAAGACTCAGACATAAATCCACATGCCTATGAACACCTGATTTTTTTTATATAAAGAAGTGAAGAATACACTCCAATAAAAAAAAAGAAAGCATCTTCACCAAATGGTGCTGTTCAAACTGGTGTCTGCATGTAGAAGAATGCAAATAGATCCACAATTATCACCCTGCACAAAATTCAAGTCCAAGCGCATCAAAGACCTCAACATAAAATCAGACACACCGAACCTGAGAGAAGAGAAAGTGAGGAATAGCTCTGAATACACTGGCACAGGAAACAACTTCCTGAACAGAACACCAATAGCACATAGCACAGGAACTGACATCAACAATTACTAAATGGGACCTCATGAAACTGAAAAACTTCTGTAAGGCTAAGGCCACCATCACAAGTGGCAGCATACATAATGGGAAAAGATTCTCGCCAACTTCACATCTGACAGAGAACTAATACCCAAAATATATAAAGAACTCAAGAAACTGAATATCAAAAAATAATAATCCAATTAAAAGATGGGAAACAGATTGAAACAGAGAATTTCAATACAGAATCTCAAATGGCTGAGAATCACTTAAAGAAATGTTTAACATCCTTAGCCATTAGGCAGGGAAATGTAAATCAAAACTACTTTGAGATTCCATCTTAAACCTATTAGAATGGCTAAGATCAATAACACAAGTGACAGTACAGGCTGTTAAGAATGTGGAACAAGGGGAACACTCCTACATTCTTGGTGGGTGTGCAAACTTGTACAACCACTATGGAAATCAATATGGTGATTTCTCAGAAAATTAAGATTCCATCAACTTCAAGACCCAGCTATACCTAACTCTTGGGCATGTACCCAAAGGACGCCCTATCCTGCGATAAGGACACTTGCTCAACTATGCTCATTATGGCTTTCTTTATTCACAATAGCCAGAAACTGGAAACACCCTATATGTTCCTCAACAAAAGAATGTATAAACAAAAAGTGCTACATTTACAAAATGGAGTATTACTTAGCTGTTAAAAAATATGAAATTTGCAAATGGATGAAACTAGAAAAAAAACATCCTGAGTGAGGTTACCCAGACCCAGAAAGACAAATACGATACATATTCACTTATAAGTGGATATTAGCTGTTAAGTAAATGATAACCAAGCTATAATCCATAGTCCCAGAGAGGTTAAGTATGGGGGAGGCATCTAGGCAGAACACATGGATCTCCTTGGGAAGGGGAAATAGAATAGATTTTGCAGGTGAGCTGGCAGCAGGTGGGGAAGGGAGTGGGAAGGATCAGGTGCTGGTGGGAGATGGGATGGAAAGAGTATGAGGAGAGATGTCTAGAGTTTGGGAGCAGCTGGAGTGTGCTGTGGAAATCTAGTGTAGTGGAAACTTCCAGAATCTTAGTGATTCTAGTGAGAACTCCTAGCAATAGGGGATATGGAATCTTAACTAGCTATTTCTTGTAGCGAGGCAAGGCTTCCAATGGTTGGACTGGGTTCTGTTTGGTTGAGTTGTTGGCTAAATGGGTGCCTTGGAGATCCCTAAACAACACAGCAGAATTCAAGTACAGAGGGTTGCTCTCTGCAAACTGACAGCAAGGCCCCATTGCCAAGGACAATATCCACACAGCTCACTGAACATGTAGAAGTCAAGATGGTGCCTGCATGGAGCCCTTTCACCTATGTTCCAGTGTCTTTGGTGCAGGAAGGTACTCTGCAGGATACCAAAAGAGAAACATGGACAACAACCCAGACACAAAACCTTTGACCTACAATCTATCCTGCCTGCATAATATACTAATGTCTTGTTTAACTTGAGGCCCACTCCATGAGCGGGAACCCACGAAAAATACTGCTTGGATGGCCAGAAACAGGAAATTGGATAGCCCAGAAACCTAGGCTAGAACCCAACATGATTTATCTAAAAAAAAAAAAAGTCAATAAAATAATTCCTAATGATAGTCTGCTATACTCATAGATCAGTGCCTTGTCCAGCTGTCAGACAGGTTTCCTCCAGCAGCAGATGGGAGTGGATGCAGAGACCTACAGTCAGACATTATGCAGGGCCAGAGTCTAAATTGGAGGTCTTCACTGGGTCCCTCCCTTCAAAGCTTGGGGAATCCCACGGTGGGGGTGGGGGCGCAGCAGAATGACTGTAGGAGTTAGAGGGGAAAGAGGATACCAGGAGAACACTGCCCACTAAATCAACGAAGCAAGGCTCATATAGGCTTACAGAAACTGCAGTGCCAAGCACAGGGATTCCATGGGCCAGTACCAATTTCCCTGTTCATATGTTATGGCTGTTAGCTTGGTGTTTTTGTAGGACTCCTAACTATGGGAGTGGGTATGTCTCTGACTCTTGCCTGCTCTTGGGGCTCTTCCTCCTGTTAGGTAGCCTTGTCTGGCTTTGGTGTGAGGGTTTTTGCCTTGTTTTTTGTATTTTATTTTTGTTATGTTTGGTTGTTGCTCCTGGAGGCCTGCTCCTTTCTGATGAAAGTTGGAGGGGTTCTCAATCCAGGGTAAAAGGAAGGTAGGGGCAGATGGAACAAGCAGAGGGAGGGGAAATTGTGGTCAGAATGTATTGTATGAAAGAAGAATCTATTTTCATTTAAAAAAAAAGAAAATTTCCAGCTAAAAAAACTACAAAATACTATAAAAAATCAGCTTACTTGAGAGATGAGCATCAATAATCATAGAAGATGAAGTTGATGACTGTTCATTAAATGCATCAATTTGAACTAGGGATGCATTTTTAATGTTATTTTCTTCTATCTTCAAGTTACTCTTATGTAGCAAACCTTCAATATTGGTGACTTTACAGCTAATACCGCAGCCTGGTACAACCTGGAAATCTGTGCAGGTACCCAAAGTTTCAGTGTCCAGCTCCTAACAAAAACAAAATACAGTAAATAAGTAAACAAATAAATAAATGGTATAATAACTTTTAATTAGAAGAACAGTCTTGGTAAGTATATGAGAAGACAGGCACTCAAAACTCTGGGTGCAGGTACAAACTGATAGAACTGTTTATGCTGATGTTAGTAATGACCATGAAAAATGAAACTTTAAGGCCTTTTGATCTAGAAATTGCACTGATAGATTTTATTAGGGTATGGTGTTGAGACAGGGTTTCTTTGTGTAGCTCTTACTGTCCTGGAACTAGCTCAGTAGATCAGACTAGCCTGGAAATCACATCTGCCTCTGCCTCCCCAGTGCTGGGATTAAAGGTGTGTGCCATAACTGTCCGGCTAATACATATAATTTATATTTGGATGTTTTATGTTAAACAGGGGTTCATTTCTTTTGTTATTTTTACAGTTGTCTTTGTGTAAAAACTAGCGCATAATTAATAATTTTTGAGACAAAGTCTTATACAGTCTAGGCTGGTCTCAAACTTGCCGTGTAATGAAGATGACCTAGAACTTCTGACCTCTTGCCTCTACCTCCTAAATATTCAGATTAAAATCATGAGCCAACATGCTCATGGTGCTGGGGATCAAACCCTGGGCCTCAAGCATCTAGGCAAGCACTGTACCAACTGAGCTACATTCCAGTCTCAACATATTCAATTAAATAAGAAAACACAACTCTCTTTATCCTCATACTCAATATATACAAAAAGTATAGTCAAAAGCCAGTCCAGATTTGGTCTGCATCATTTCTATATGAGATACCAACATGAATATGAAATATAAAATTGTACCTGCTTGCAGTACTTGGTTACAGCTGCTCCTAAAGGGTGTTCGCTATTACTTTCCGCAGTTCCCACAATGGCCAGGATCTTATTGCGTGGTATTCTGTTACTTTCCACTAGAACCTTTACTTGATTCACTACTGGGGTTCCGTGGGTAATAGTTCCAGTCTTATCAAATACCACTACCTTTACCTGGAGAAAAGTTAAAAACACAATGCATTCACATGACATCATTCTCCCAGAAATGAGAAACAGGTTTATTTTTTTAACAGACTGCGACTTAATTTCTTAATAAACTGTCCTTAGGCTTCATAACTTCACCAACTGATTGATCATCTTTATGTGAACAAAAGGCACACTAAGAAATACTCTTGTAGCAATCAACTTCCCTACCCAACAGTTCAGTTTTAATCCTGTTAAATGTCTGTAAATTTATGTCAAACAACTGGAGCTGTTAGCTATGGGTTGGTTTGCTAATGGGTAAAAAAATACCACTGGCATCTCTGGGGAAAACACAAAGGCTTTCGATACTAATGAATTATAGGTCTATTAGAGAAATCTGGGTAAACAGCAGATGACTAACAGAAAATGTAAATGTTAGGGTGAAGGTAACCCAGCTGGGTTGCTTGTCTTGACTAGGTCTTGGTTAAGAACTTGGGATGTTAAGAGGAAGCTCAGGGAAGCAGTTTGAGAAAGTTAGGCCACATAGGAAAAGGAAAGAATTTGGAGAGACCAGGCTCACTTCAACATAAACTCAGAATGAGAACCTTGAAGACTGAGCAGTCCAGTGAACTGATTTAAAAAGATAAGAATAATATTCAAAGCATCATCCTAAACAAGAGAAAAATTGCTATAAAGGTTATCATAGAAACAACAGAGAAAAAAAGAACATGAAATTACAGATTAGTCAACAGCACTGTCAATATTCCTTTTTATGATTTTGATAAATGCACTGTGCTCACATAAGAAAATGTCCTTGTTCTTCGGATAGGTGCCCAACAGTTGCAAAAAAAGGGAACCCTTATGCTTAGGTTTGAAATTATGTCAATTTATTTTCATAAAAATTACAAGCCTGGGAACTGGAGAGGTGATTCAGTGGTTAAAAGCACTTGTGCTCTTGCAGAGGACCCCAGTTCAGTTCCCAGCACCCATGCTGGGCAGCTCACAACAACCTGTAACTCTAGTTCTAGGGGATCTGACATTCTGGCCCCACGGGTACCCACACACATGAGTAAAAATAAAAACTAATCTTTTAAAAGTTCCTCAGGGTTGAAGAGAGGGTTCAATGGTTAAGAGCACTGGCTGCTCTTCCAAGGGACCCAGGTTTGGTTCCAAACACCTACATGGCAGTTCAAACTATTTAATACTTCAGTTCCAGGGGGATTCAACACCATATTCTAACCTCTGCATGCATGTGGTACATGGACATACATGCAGGCAATATACCCATATGTATTTTAAAATGTCCTAATGTATAATATGTGTGTGTGTTAGTTATTCAAGGTTTCAAATTTGTTCTCAGCCATGTACTGTGTATCCTCCATGCATCTATATATTTTTATATCACTGTAATAAAATTGTATTAGTGGGAGCATGGCTTTAATTGAAGTCATAACTGCAAACAGCCAACTGGTGGCAGTAAAGGCATTGCCATTGCAGGTGCAGCTCCCCTGTAAGGTGGAGTCAGATACAAATATGTCAGAACCCTGGGAAGCCCTGGCAAATTTTCCCAGAGAAGTACTGAAGACGGGTGTAATCTGAGATGGGTTTGAACTACAGGTTCTCCATTCAGGTATGCTGTGAGGGAATGGCTGAGAGAGTATTAGTAGAGATCTTAAATAACTAAGGCCAATCTGAAGAAGAACCAACATTGCAGCTTTCCTACTTCAACCCTCAGGGTAACCCCAGAAGAGCTCAGCCTAGGAACCACATGCAAAGAACTAAGGACCCTATTTCTCAACAGGGGTGCGAGTGTTAAGTTTGGATAGTGCAATTCTTAGTTTTGGAGACTCTTACCTTATGAGCCATCTCCAGGGGCTCTCCACCTTTGATAAGTATCCCATTCTGAGCACCTACTCCAGTGCCCACCATCACAGCAGTTGGAGTAGCTAGTCCTAGTGAACAGGGACATGCGATACACAGAACTGTGATAGAGGCTTGGAAAGCAAAGCGTATTATGGTTTCTGTTCGTGAGATGCTTCTATTGTAGCCCTTTAGAAGAAGACATGAAATTTGGTTATTCATTTACAGATAGAGCTATGAAAAATAAAAGAAAGGAAGCGCAACCCTGTTTAAATAAAACCAGTGTCAAAATCACACATCCTACCTAGCTGCTGACGTATATTTTTCTTATTAATAATGAACACCTTTTTCATTTGTAAATATGAAAACTGTTTAACAAGTCATACTCTTGAACTCAAAATTTATTTAGAACCGAGATAACAATGAGGACCCTAAGAGAGACAAACATGGAACTAATCTACATGGGAAGTAAAGAAATATAAGATCTCCTGAATAAATTGGAAACATGGGGACCATGGGAGAGGGTTGAAGGGGAGGGGAGAGGAACAGAGAAAAATGTATAGCTCAATGAAATAAAATCCTAATTAAAATTCTTTGAGAGGAAATAATAATAAAAATAGACCTGTGCCAGCAAGGCAAAAAACAAAACAAAACAAAAAAACCTTCTACTACCTTTTTGATAATTATATGTTTAAAATTACTTAAATGAAGAAGCTAATGCAATTTACTTTCTTTATTAACTTCTCTTTGCTGTTCAAAATATATTTTATGAGTGCTTGTTCAGTTAAAAAAAAAACCAAAAGAGTGCTGGCTGTTCTTTACAAGACCCTAGGTTCAAGTCACAGCACCCACATGTTGACTCAGACTCTCAGCACACACATAGTGTCTCACAGCCATCTATCTATTTATCTATAAGTACAGTTCCAGTGATCCAACACCCTCTTCTGGCTTCCACAGGTACTGATCACACACATGATCTATAGACATATACACAGGCAAAAAACCTAATTAATTAATTAAAATACATTCTTTAATATATTATCTTAAGTGGGTGAGATAGTACACACCTGTAATACCAACACTGGGAGGTGGGGGCAGGAGAACCAGGAGTTCAAGGTTATCCCTGGTATCACAAGTTCAAGGCCTTGAGACTCTGTGTCATATACACACAAATGTATGTTATTTGATTCAACTTTCACAAGCTACCCACAATGAGCATTATAAAGTATCACTACCAGCGAGGTATGTTGGCTTACACTTTTAGTTCCAGCACTGAGGACATAGAGACAGGCAGAAGTTCAAGGCTAGCCTGGTCTACACAGAGAAATTCAAACCAGTCAAGGGTATAAGATGAGAGCCTGTAAAATCAAAAACACCAATGATAACCTATGCTGGAGAGGTTGTGGAGTAAGGGGAACACTCCTCCATTGCTGGTGGGAATGCAAACTTGTGCAACCACTTTGGAAATCAGTGTGGCGGTTTCTCAGGAAACTGGGAATCAACCTAC
>JAQHUG010000121.1:2425463-2439994 GCA_028555095.1 Dicrostonyx torquatus
CCATCTTAAGGAAGCAGGGGGAGGGCGGTGGGGAAGTGGGGAAGCGGGAGGGTCTGGGACAAGGGGAGTAAATGTAAATTTTTCTTAATAAAAGATGAGAGCCTGTGTCAAAAATGCTAAAAAAAAAAAAAAAAAAACAAGGCCGGGCGGTGGTGGCGCACTCAGGAGACAGAGGCAGGCAGATCTTTGTGAGTTCGAGACCAGCCTGGTCTACAAGAGCTAGTTACAGCACAGGCTCCAAAGCCACAGAGAAACCCTGTCTCGAAAAATAAAATACAAAATTCTAACGAGCACACTAAAATATTATTCTGTCCTACATGAACAGCATACCCACATTTATGTATATAGTATCTTCCATTAGCAACCTAACTGTCTCATGGTTATGGAATAGTTACTGTAGCACTTGTGTAGAACCTGTTTTATTAAATTCTGTTCCCAAAGTGTAAAGTGTCATGATGGCAATTCAGATATGACAGAGAGATGACATATATGCTTCTTCTAAGTAAAAGAAAGAAAGTTCTTGATTACACAGATAGAAAAAAATCATATGCTAAGCTTACTAAGATCTACAATAACAACAAATCTTTTATTCACAATAATGTAAAGGACAAAACAGAAAATTGTGCTGGTTTTGCCGTCATACCTCAAAACTACACAGGTCATGGCAGTGCTTAGCTAAGATGGAAAAAGCATTCAATCTGTGTACAAACAAGTGTTTGTATAGGGGACCAATGGTGGCACATACAATGTTAGGTAATAGCGGTGGTTTTTGACCTCCACTAGGGCTCTTAAAATATATTCTCAAAGTACAAGGAGTTACTGTTACACTGTGAATTTCTTCTTTAGGTTTGTCTTTTCTTATTCTCTTCTTCATTTCTTTTTCTTTCTTTCCTTTCTTCCCTACTTCCCTCCCTCCTTACTTTTGAGGTACTCACAGAGGCCGACCCTAAACTCAGAGATATACCCTACTCTGCCTCCTGAATACTAAGATTTAAGGCATGCACCATTACACCTGGCTCAAAAATCATCTTTTTTATTTTTCTTATGTGTCTGTATCTGTGTGTGGGTATGTGAGGATGTGTGCAGGTATTTTCAGAAGCCAGAGACCTTCACATTCTGCTGTAGCTGGAGTTACAGATGGGTGTGATTTGCTCAACATAGCTTCTGGGAATATAACTTGGGCCTTCTGCAATATCAGTGTTTACCACTGAGCCATTTCTCCAGGTTCTCAAAAATTATTTTTAATTAATTAACACTAAAAAAGATTCACAAAGTGTTTTGCACATAGTCAAGAGTTGTTGCAAGTCACTTACGGGAAAGTAGGTTTCCACAATTTCAAAATTTTGAAATCCAATTATAATCCACACCAAGAGGGTAGCAATGGAAATCAAGACGATAAAAGGTACAAAGTAGCCACTGAGTTGGTCTGCAAACTGCTGGATAGGAGCCTAGAATTCAGAATAATAATAATAATAGTAATAATAATGACTGTCTTGAAGTCTTTTTTCTAATACTTAATACAGAATATATTTGGGAGTTAACATAGACAGAAATATTTTAATAAATTTCACATGAATGTAACTAGATCAAAAGAAAATACACATCAAGATTCATACTAGAAAGCTTTAAAGAAAACACCTTCTGCTTCTCCTAGGGACTAGGTTACCTTTGATGTTTGTGCCTCCTCTACAAGTTTGACAATCTGAGAAAGGGTTGTGTCTGCTCCAACATGGGTAGCTCGGATAAGGAGGGATCCATTCTGGTTAATGGAACCTGCGATCACTGTGCTACCAGGTTTCTTAGCCACGGGCATTGCCTCCCCTTAAGGAAGGAAAAAAAAATCAGACAACAAAAATGATTACTATCCTCTTGAAACATGTTTGTTTATTCACTGTCAAAAAATACCTAGAAAACATGTTCCTCTAGAACTAAAATCTGGACACTTGCAAAGACAAAAGTCATCCTTCCTTTTTTCTCATCTCAGTCTTAGGTCAAACATAGGGATATAGACTTTGAACTGGAAAGGCTTACCATGTTAGCTCTTGTTGACAGATACTTTAGGAGCTTCATTCTACTGCTAGATCAGAAGTTCTCAAAGGGCATTTCAAAATGTGGTAGCATGTTGTTCTCTGTAATAGCGGATGGGAGTAGAGTGCTGCTACTACTGCTTAGTAGGCCAGGATCAGTGTCCCTAAATTATACTGCATAGCCCAAGAAATAGAACTAAAAACTTCTCATCCAAACTGCAATAGCAGACCACTGTAAAACAGAGTCCTGAATTATAAACTCAGTCTCTGCTAGGACTACCAGATGTGGGAGAGGTGTTATTTTGATTCTGATCCACACTGAACTCTGTTGGCCAAGATTTCTAAACATCTTCACAGTCCTGCTTTCTTCAAGCTGCCCTGATATAGAAAACTTAAAGCTCTGGCCTACCTGTGACTACATCAACTGCTAAGGCAGGAAAATAGAATATTTATCTGTCCTGGGAAATTTGCCAAAATCAACTTGGTTCTACAAGGCAATGAATAACTTTATTCTTGTGCATTCTAGTATTTAGGAATCTTCAGTGTGGGTGACAGAATGATGGTTCAGCAGTTCAATTACCGGCAAGCTGAACACTCATATGAATAAAATAAAAATCAGTAAATCTTTTTCAAAAGGAATCTTCAGTGTTAAACTAAACACTGTACCTAAACATTTCAACAATGTACCTAAAAATATATATATAGTAAACCTGAGGAAACTGAAGGCAGTCTTTAAAGAACTCATATTCTTTGCTCATGATTTATACATGTATTTTGGTTCTGCTTTTCAGGATCACATTGTTTTCATGCCATGATCCTCTGACAGAACGTACCTGTGATGAGGGACTCATCTACCATAGAATGTCCTTCAATAACACGGCCATCCACTGGAAATTTGCCTCCTGGAACCACCTTAATTATATCTCCACGCTGTACAAGTTCCACATCTACTTGTTCTTCACTGCACACAAGTTAACATAAAAAGTGTCATGGATTGCGCTTCTTGGTCTAACCTCCACACATATAATTTAGAGATCATGCCAAAATTATAGCTCCATAATTACTATCAACAGAACCTAGGACCAATATTTATGTTAGCAACAACTATCTATATTAGTTTTGCTCACTGGTAGTAATGAACAAAGTCTTGGCTCAAAGCAGACATTCTAAATATTTATTCCATAGTCACTGGATAAGTAATCCCAGCACTTGGGAAGTGGAGGCAGGAGGATTCTGAGTTCAAAGTCATCCTGGGCTACACACACACACACACACACACATACAGTAAGTTCAAGATCAGCCTGTGTTAGTTAAGACAGTAGTTATACATAACTGCTGTCAGGTATCTTACATTTCTTTTTAAATAGAATAGCTCCTTCATCCCTTATTTACATTCTTCCTCCTTCAGTCAAAGGAGGAATTACTAAGAGAAAAAAAATAAAGTAAGTACTCAGTAGCACAGCACTTATTGGCATACTAAAGGACCTCATGCTATTTCCTAATACCAGAAAAAAAATCCTGGAGCCAGAGCCACAAAGCAAGACCTATGTCAACAGATAGGAATGCTAAAAGTGATTGGCCCAGGTACTCTCAAAGCCATGATCAGGGGCTGGAGTGATGGCTCAGTGGTTAAGAGCACTAGCTGTTCTTCCAGAGGACCTGGGTTCAATTCCCAGCACCCACATGGCAGCTGACAACCATCTATAACCTCAGTTTCAGGGAACCTGACACCCTCACACAGACATACATGCAGGCAAAACACCAATGCACATAAAAATAAATACTAAAGGAAAAAAAATAGGCCCCAGGTGGTGGTTGTGCATGCCTTTAATCCCAGCACTTGGGAGGCAGAGGCAGGCAGATCTCTGTGAATTCAAGGCCAGCCTGGTCTACAGAGTAAGTTCTAGGACAGCCCAGACTATTTTACAGATAAACCCTGTCTCAAAAAAAAAAAAAAAAAAGACATGATACATGATCCCCCTGCACCCCCTGCTTCATCTTCCAGAATGTTGGGATTATAGGTATATACCAACACACATTGCCTGAATATGTCCTTTTATAAAGAAATAGTGTAGAAAATTTACCACTAAAACTAATCAGTAGGATTTATTTACTATTGCAACTACAGAAAGATGAAACATCTAGAAGAAGTAAAGTATAATAAAATGGGGATAACTGCTTAAACATAGAGGTAGATTATGTGGGGTTATAACATTCCTTACTTCTGGATACAGGTCAAAATACATTACAAAAGAGGGTCAGTAAGCTGGCTCAGCAGGTAAGAGTGCTTGCTGCCAAGCCTAACAACCAGAGTGCTATCCCTAGGGCCCACATGGAAGGAGGAAACTCCCACAAGCTGTTCTCTGACTTCCACACATGTGCCATGGCATGTGTGTACTCACCACAGTAAAATTAATGTAATAAAATGTTTAAAACATGCCGGGGGGTGGTGGTGCACGCCTTTAATCCCAGCACTCGGGAGGCAGAGGCAGGTGGATCTCTGTGAGTTCGAGACCAGCCTGGTCTACAAGAGCTAGTTCCAGGACAGGCTCCAAAGCTACAGAGAAACCCTGTTTTGAAAAACCAAAAAAAAAAATGTTTAAAACAAGTTACAAAGTTACAAAAGGAAATGAAGATAAATACCTCAGGAGGAGATTTTCAGAGTTAAGAGTTACAATAGTTGCTTCTGTTGCTTGTAGTGAAATTAGCTTTGCAAGAGCTTCTGAGGTTTTGCCCTATAAGTTAAAACACAATAATGATATTAAGAAAGAAAATGCTCAAACCATAAAGTTATAATCTTTAACATTCACTCAAACATAAGCTTAAGAAAAACATTTGATCAGAAAAAAGTTTACACTGGAATATGAATATCTTATTAAAAGCATTTTAAAAGTACTAAGTACACTTTATGAAGAAAAACAATTATTAGAAAAATATCAGAAATCTAATTCATACATGAGCAAAAGATCCTTCAAGAGGGAATATAAATACTCAATATATGGGGACATGTTTAGCCAGAAACACAAACTAAAGCCACCTTATAATTGCACTTAACATCTACTAACTTAGAAGGACTTAGATAAGATGCAATGCTGAGGATGCTATGGTCAAAACCACTGTGCTGACAAACTCTCACTGGCAAAATTTCCCACAGCTTATAACATGAGACCGTGAAAAGATATACGCCCTTTAATATCTCAATCATACCCTTTATGATTAAGGTACTCCTAAGGTACTCAGCTCAGAGGAGATGACTATTAGACATGAATATGTTCAGTGTAGGATTATCTAAAACAAAAATTTGGGGAAAAAACTTAATTGAGAAGAAACTAGAATGGTTTCATAAATGAGAGCACAGTGACTTGACAGAAACAAGAAGTGATTGTCTAGACTGTAGTCAGGGAAAAAGCATCAGTGCTTTCTACTCTACTAAACTTAAAGTTCCATGGAATAGAGTTAGAACTGACTTTTATCTCAGCATGGGAGCACAGATGGAATTTGTCATAAGTTTAAGCCACATGACCAAATCAATTCTCAGTTAATCATCTGATATGATATATAAGTACTTCTCAAATGTCTCTCATAAAGTACCATGAGTATACTATTCCTGGCAGTAATATAAATTTCATACGTTTTCTGAAGATACTGCTAATATTAAAATGATTAACTACATAAGTCAATACATATTTCTAATAAGCTGTCTAGACAATATTAAGGTCTTTGACTGATCCAATATTTTCACAAATGACAGCTTCCTTACTTTACCTTTGCTATATGTTCCAGCCATCGACCTAGGGCAATAAACACAAACAGCATAGGAGGCGTATCAAAGAAGGTAATAGGGTTCACTTTAGCTCTCTCATACATTGCGACCAGAAGAATAACCAGAGAGTAGGCAAACGCGATGGTAGTTGCCAGCACAATCAACACATCCATATTTGCTGTCTTATGCTTCAGTGCTTTGTAAGCCTGAATGTAGAAGTACCAGCCTCCACAAAACTGTAATAGAAGAGTGATTTCCTTAGACACTGAAATTCATATGTATACCTGAATAAACTTAGCATAAAGTATCAATGTTTACATCCTTTGCTTTTCAACTAATTCATAAACACTAGGAGGATTTTTTTTGTTTGTTGTTAGAGTGCCTCATATGTATCCCAGGTTGGCCTTGAACTTGACAAGATCTTCCTTCGTCTGTTTCCCAACTCCTAGGATTACAGGCATGCACCACCACACTTGGCTGTAAAGGGGAAATTTTGATCTGGAGCAAGTTTGCATTTTAGCAGAGTTATGTGCAAAAGAAGGGCTTCAAATTGCTGTGCAAGACACTAGGAACATCCTCTACAAACCAGAGGCTACTTCCTCCCATAAAGAAAGACAAATAGCTATTAAATTTACTTTTTGATGCTAGGCTAAACAAGTAAACTAGGAAACGAATTTATATACTTTGGAAATGGCTTTTGTAAATATATTAACAATTAGCTCCTTTCCAAAAGTCAATCACAAGCTCTGGGTTCTGTTAGAAAGTATAACAGGAGAGCTTGTCTTTTATTAGTGCAATTGGTATTAATTAGTTGCTAGCACTATTGCCTTTTGTTTTGCTTTGGGGTTTTTTGGTGGTGCTGAGATTGAACCTGTGGTTCTCAGAAATGTACTACTGAACTACACTCCATCCCTCACTTTTAAACCTTTAATGGCAATCAAATAAAGGGAAAAACTTATTAAATGGTAGTATAACTTTATATAGTAAAAATTTATCTCAAAATACGAGTAGTAAAGTATAGAAAGCAAATAACTAAAGAGTCAGAAAGAACTATAAAATTATATATGACAGCAGACAGGAATACCCAGTTTTAAAAAAATCAAACTTTTTCTCCACTTTATTGTGAAACAATATCCTCAGGGATTAAACAGAGTACATTAGCTATCTTAATTATTTGTAAAGTACCCAGCATAAAATGATCAGACTTCTGGCCATGACCTATTTAACCACGGATAATAACAGTGCCTACCACATTTTGGTTATTTTTTTATCAACAAATATACTTGCTAATATGTCACTTGCCTGTACAGGTAGACACAATAAAAGAGACAGTAAATTCATAATGGACAGTCCTGGCAGAATCTGACGCTCCAGGAACATTTCTTCATTACTCATACTCTGATTATGGTGAAGAGTTGCAAGGTGGTGATCCACAACCATCATATATATCATCAGCCCCATTACAGGGATACAGAAAAACAGGCTCACAAGGAACGACCTTTTCCATCTTATATGGGAAACATTTAAAGAAAAAGCACATTTTGGTGAGTACCTAAAAGTTAAATATTCTATGTACTATAGAAAAACCCAGATTGTAACCATTTCACCCAGTGTAAGAATGATACCATAGGGCTGCAGCAACAACTCAGAAAATAAGAGCTCCTATTGCTCTTGCAGAGGACCAAAATTCAGTTCCCAATACCCATGTCAGCTCACAAGCACCTGTAACTCCTGTACCAGCAGGCCCCATGCCCTCTTCTGGCCTCCACGCAGACACCTGCATACATGTGGCGTACATTGACACACACACATATACATAATTTTTTTAAAAAGTAAATCTTAAAAAATGCTATAGCAAAAATTGATATACTAACAGGATGTCAAATTTCTAAAAGAAGTTGAAATGATTTTTATTAACAATTCCAAAGTACTTACTGTTTTATTTCTCGTTTATGATCTAAGTGACTGGCTGACCGATCTTTCTTGACCAAAGAAGCTTCAAAACCTAAGCTCTAAAGAAATTCATAAGAAAAATGTCATTTCACTCAATGCAGAGATACTCTAAGCCATACTGTTATCACTTAGAACAATTCATTTCAATTCCTGAGTAAAAGTAATTCTGGGGAACAGAAATATGAAGCTGTCTAGAGCTTCCTGCCCTAGAGTACTTTGGTTTCTAAAATTAATAGTTCATCGATTTTAGCTACTGTCTATTCTGCTCCTCCCAGACTAGCAATTTCACTCAAGTGCAGTAGAGGTTTTCACCGGCAGTGCACAAAAGCTAGCATTATATTACATACATTGACCAAGGCCTTGCCTACATAGTTTTCATTCTTGTTCCATCATAAAAAGAACATGAACAAAAATCCTTTTCTTCAATGCAACTAAGTATAAAAAGAGAACTACACCTAAGACGCACATGCACAGAGAGTTATAGACACCATGTTTTCAATTGCTAGGAAAACAGCTGCCATCTTTTAGCTGTTAGCAGTGTAACACGGTAAAAAAGAGCAAATGAGTCTGGGGACAGAGAGATCAGGATCAAGTCTCATGGGACTCAACAAGTAAGTTCTCAGGTTGTTTCACCTCTGAAATAAGATGGTAGCCCTGCTGTGAGAATCCATAACTGAGGCTTGGTAGCACTATTGAGTACCTTCTGAGAGTGGCTAGGGTAGGAAATCACTAATGCCTGCTTCACAGGTGTCAATGGTATTGCTGCCTAAATGAATAGGGTGTTAACTGAAGTATAATATGCTTTCAATCATCAGAACACCAACTTTGTAGCACACTAAAACTTTGCATTTTATATACACACACACACATACATATACATATATATCTGCGCACTGAAGAACACAAGATAAATTTAGTACAAAGAAAAGGGTATGGCATTTGAACTTTAACTTGAAAGTGTCTTTGTTTTTTGTTCTGCTTTGCTTCAACAACAAACCATAACAATCTAGCATGATGCTCTAATTTCATAGTGATTAAGTCTTCCTTATATTATAAATTATACTTTATATCCATTTCCTAAATAACTTTGATAGTTTCAGCTTAAGTCTGCTCACAATTTAATGGTGCAAATGTACCTTTGTCTAAATTTCCCTGATGAGGGCCATGGTGTGGGTGGGGGGACAAAATCAGACACACTTACACTAATGTTCTAATGTGAAATAGCCAAAGGGGTTAGAGTTTTTTCATTGTCAATATCTAATATAAACCAGATGTGACTCCAGGAAGTATTGACTGGAAAGGTAAGACAGAGAAGCAAAGTCACGGCACTTACTTCAATGGTATGGATAATATCTCTGGGACCAATAATTTCTGGATCATATTTAATATGGGCTTTGTTGGTTGCCAAGGCCACAGAGCAGTAGAAGATCCCTTTGTGTTTTGTGAGAGTAGACTCGATTTTATGGACACACGAGGCACATGTCATTCCTCTTACCTGTTTAAAAACAAAGCTTTTGTTATTGGAACTATCTTTTTCTTCAATTAAAAAGGAGTTAGCACTTCTAACTAAAAGGACTATCATAACACTGGATTGTCTTCCAATGTTTTATCTGTGCAATTAATATATTTTGATTTGATCATTATAATTTTGTTTTTCTGAGGGACTGCCACCTCTGATGTATTCTCAGGGGTAATAAAAAGAATTGGGTCTGAAGACAACTGTACTATATAGTACTATATACTATATACTAAAAGCCATGAAGTGCTACATTGTCAGAGTAGGTTATGCAGTATATGTGAGTCACAGCTTATCTTGATAAAAACTTAATAAAGAAGAAAGAATTCTATTTTTTGTTGTGTACATATATGGTGTGCATGTGTATGTGTTTATGTGTGGAAAGTTGTGCATGCACACGAGCGTGTATGTGTGTGTCTCTGTGTGTATATGTGTGTGTCTAAATGCATACACATATATGAAGGCCAGAGGGTCAAACTGGATATCTTACTTAATTGCTCTACTTTATTCACTGGGATTAATGAAGCAGCAGCTCTAGCTGAACACAAAACACTCTTTTCTGGCTTCCAAGGGCACCATAATACATATGGCATGTATTAAAGTGCATGCACACACAAATACAAATAAAACTTTTAAAATTATGTTATGTGTATGGGTGTGTTTTACCAACATATGTCTTTGTACCACGTGTGTATTGTGCCCTTGCAAGCCAGAAGAAGGTGCCAAATACCCTGGGACTAGAGTTACAGATGGTTGTGAGCCTCTATGTAGGTGCTGAGGTTTAAACCTAGGTCATCTAGAAGAGCAGCCAGTGTTCTTACCTGCTAAGCCATCTGTCCAGCCCACTTAAAAACTTTTAAGTAAATAAGGGCTAGAGAGATGGTTCAATAGTTAAGAGCACTTGCTGATCTTACCGAAGACCTAAGTCGGTTAACACAACTGCCTGTAATTCCAGCTCCAAGGAATATGACATCCTCTTCTGGCCTCCTGAAGATACCTGCAGACATGTTCAATATATATAGAATCACACACATATGTATAAATAAAAATATTTTAAGTAAGTAAAAAGTTAAGTAAATGCCTCTAAAATTCCTCCATAAAAGCAAGAAAAGGTTTTTAAATTGTCTTAACCAATTTGTTTTTCAACTTGTAGATATCCAGGAAGCATTTATTCAAAACCAAATCAGGAATTTTGATAAAAACCAGCAAGCTGTGTGGCATTACAATCTGTTGCATTCTCTTCTCTTCCTCTTCATTCTGTGGGAGGGAACTAAGAGCCCACAAGGATGAAGAAAAACAACAGTGTATCCACTGGACATCACAGAACAAAGAGCTCATTCAGAGCCTCCTTTCCAGAGAACTGAGCATTTCACCTGTCAGATGGGCCTTGGAAATAGCCCCTGCAAAAATGTCTGCCCTGACTGGATTGCTGGAATTCACCGAGTGCAAAAAACTCCTTCCTGGGAAACATTTCTTAGTATACAACGGTTTCATTATTTAGGGGAAATAGACACAAGCTCCCATTCCCAATCAAGAAGCTATTTCCAATTAACAACCATTCGCAAAGAAAAAATTAGCTTCTTCAAGAGTCTCTGGGTATCCAAACCCCACTTAAATGCAGGCCCCATGCCCAGCAGAAAGATGGTCAAGACAAAACAAACTCAAAAGTAGTTTTGGAGATTTGTTGTCTCATATTGCTTCGTTTAAACTTTCTTTTTAACTTTGCTGATCTTTTTCTAGTATATTATGGTTTAGTACTTTGTGTTTTTATGGGTTTGTGTGTATATGTATGTGTGTCTGTTTCTGTGTGTACAAGTTTAGGCCTTTCTCATGCTCTTTATTATTATTTTGTTCTTTCATTTTGTTTTACTCTTGTCTTTTCTATTTGCTTGTCTGTTTTCTTAAGAAAAAAAGGAGTTGGAAGGGTAGGAAGGATCAGGGAGGAAACAAGGGAGAGAAAACCATGATCAGAATATATTGTATAAAGATAACTTTAATTTCAATAAAAATAAATACATTTTTGTTTTTCAATTTTTATTTACTTCATTAGTTCTTTGAGAATTTCATACCATGTATTTTGATAATATCAACCTCATCTCCCACAATTCTTCCTATATCCACACACGCTTCCCTAGCCAGCTTTTTGTGTCCTCTTGTTTAATTTTTTTAAACCCATCAGGTTCAATTTTTTTTCTTTACACTAGAGTTCTTTGTACAAAGTTGGTTTATCTTTTTCTTTCATTTCCCTCCTTTCCCTTTCCTTGAGACAGTGTTTCACTATGTAGTGCAGGCAGACCTCAAACTCCCAGGAGTCACACCTATTTTTGGTTTATAAAAAGATAATAATTCCATTCCATGCTTGAAGACTGCCATTAAGTCATAGCCTTCGATTTTTTTAGTTTCCTTCATTTTCATTATATGCTCTATTTTCCAAAGTTTTAGTTACCTATGTCTATAAAAAAATTTTTCTGAAAGCCTCTCCAAGTTTCTGTTAGAAGTCTGTTAATCATACAAAAGTTCCTACTTACAACAAGTTCCAAAACGCCATCCCCTTCATCAGCATTTTCCATCACCATGGCTCCAAATCCAAGCTCTCGGATAAACTCTGCTATCATTGGGGGTTGGATAACAGCTGGGTTATATCTTACTTCTGCTTTGCCGGCCATCAGGGCCACAAGTACAGAATATATTCCTGGAAACATTGGTAAGAAAAGCAATGCAGGTAATAAGTTTTACCAAAAACATAATGATGCTAAAACTACTTTTCATATATTTTAGTTGCCTGCAAAAGTATTAAAGAAAATTTGAAGAAATGTACTACTTAATTTTTTATTTAAGTCTTAAACCGAAATAATTTCAAACTGTTTTCAAAGGAGGCCTTAGTTTCTTAGACTTATTCTACAAAATTTTAATTATATATATATATATATATATATATATATGTAGAAGGGACAGCAACATGTTTCACCCTCACTTACCTTAAACTATTATCAATAACATTTGGCTCACCTGTTTTTGTTCAAGGAAGGGTCTACTATACAACCCTAACTGGCCTGGAACCTGCTATACAGACCAGGTTAGCCTTGAATTAGAACCCACAGAAACCTGCCGGCCTCTGAGCCCCAAGTGCTAGGATTAAAGATATGTACCACTACCCCTGAATCATCCTTTTTTATTTCTGAAACAGGTTTCTCTGTAGCTTTGGAGTCCATCCTGGAACTAGCTCTTGTAGACCAGACTGGCCTCTGCCTCCCAAGTGCTGGGATTAAAGATATGCACCACCACTGCCCACCTCTATTTTATTTTTTTAGACAGAATCTTGCTGTCACTCAGGCTAACATAAAAGTCCTAGACACAAGCTGTCTTCCTGCCCCAGCCTATCAGATGGCCAGGAGCATAGGAGCCACAACAACTGGGTCTTGTTTATCTACATTCTTACTGACTACTCCTAGCCCTCTATCCAGATTATGTTGAAGCAAATCCCAAACATCCATTACTTTGCGTGCAAATATTTAAATATGAATCTCTAAAATCTTACAAACAACAACAATAGGACAGGGAATGTAGTGGTAAAACAGTTGCTTAGTATGTGTGAGTTTCAATCACACACCACATAAAAAACATCTTCACATCTAAAACAATATTCTTAAATATTCATTTAACAGTTTTCTGTCTAAATTAGGATCAGAAATAAGACAGATATATTACAATGAGATAAATCTATATCTTATAGAAAAAAGTACTTTTAGAAACTAATAAAACCTGGGCTGGGGATGCAGCTCAGTTGGTATAGAGTGCTAACCTAGAACAGATGAGACTCTGAGTTGTAGTTCATAAAACTGGACACAGTGGTACATGTCTGGCATCCTAGCACTCAAGAGGTGGTAGTAGGAGGATGAGAAGTTCAAGAATATCTTTGGCTACATAAAACCCTGTCTCAAAAAAAAAAACCAAAAACTAATTCCCTCCCTAAGAGAGAGAATTATACTTGAGAATTATAGTCAAGAATCTATCAATATGCATACCATAATGTTGTCAAATGACAGATATTTAAAAATTCTCAAATTTTACTGTCTCATATTAATCTCAAAAGGTACAATATAACTTGTTAATAAAGCAAATGAATTCACTATCTGACAGAAATGCTGTTTGCAGATGCAAACTTTTGTTATTCATTTCTGCTTCCCTAGGCCAGCTGTGGCTATGACTGCCAAGAAGATACTAACAGCACACAATAAAAATAGCTCTTCGTGGAAATCAATGGTACTTGGAAGATACGTAACAAGAAATTAGGATTAAGAATCTACAGATCTCTGAGTAGTGGTAGCAAAGGCCTTTAATCCCAGCACTCAGGGGGCAGAGGCCAGTCTGGTCTACAGAGTGAGTTCCAGGATGGCCAAGGCTACACAGAGAAATCCAGTCTCAAAACAAACAAACAAATAAACAAAAAAGAACCCATAGTCAGTTCTGAAGTCTGATTAAAAAAATATTAATTTATGAACAGATTATACTTGTAAAAAGTACCTAATATAATCTAAATCTTCTATATAAAGTGCTTACACTTTGAGTTTTATAGGTACAAAATTATTCAGATGATCAGAGAAAAATGTCTGTATGAAGAGAAGTGGTGGTGCACGTCCTTAATCCCAGCACTCAGGAGGCAGAGGCAGACTTGGAGCTGGCCTGGTCTACAGAGTGAGTTCTAGGCAAGCAAGGGCTACATAGTGAGATCCTGTCTTTTAAAAAAAATGACAGAGAAGAGTAATATAGATGATGCAAAATAAATCTTTGTGCTTCTGTTGAATGTACTTAGTAGCCTGGGGAAAACAGAGTATAACTTTTCAAATTTCAAAAAGCAGTTATTTTAATTTTAACAAATCTCTGAAGCATAACAAGAGCTCTTTCTAATCTTTTCCACCTCGGGGGTGGTACTGCACAATTGAACACAAACGTCACAAAGGCTAGACAAGAGGCCCACACACAGCCAATGAGCTGTGCTGTACTGTGGACTTTCACTCTTAGACCCTCTGGGCTTTTTAAGTAATGCAACACAGACTTAATGAGGAGCCTAGTACGCCTTAGTTCCACAGGCTAAGGCCAACATTTAAGAGGTAAAAAGGACGACAGGGTCCAGCTGGATTTGATGAGCTCCCAATAGATCAAGCACACTGTCTCAGTTGGTGGGCCAGTCCCTCACGGTCCTGACTTCCTTGCTCCTCTTCTCCCTCCTTCTGCTCTTCCACTGGACCTTGGTAGCTCAGTCCCTTGCTCT
>JAQHUG010000121.1:2440324-2459859 GCA_028555095.1 Dicrostonyx torquatus
GGGGGGGGGGGGCTGGGACAAGGGGAGTAAATGTAAATTTTTCTTTTAAATTTAATTAAAAAAAAAAGGACGACAGGGGTTAGCCAAGAGAATTAGCTTAACAAATTTTAAAATGGGGGCTGGGATTGTCACTTAATATCCAAGCATGCATTTAGCTTTCTCGAGGCCCTGAGAAGACAATTATAACTAGCACTGACATTATCTCATGAAAAGAAAATTTCTGAAATGCTTCTCAAACAGGAAATGTTCAAACTTCCTCTGCACTCATTTGTCTGCCAACATTCATTTATTCTATCCCTCCTTTCCTTCTTTCCTTTTCTTTTTTGAAATTGGATCTCACTATGTAGTGCTAGGTATCCTGGACATGGTTATGCAGACCAGGCTGATCTCAAATTCATAGAGATCTGTCTGCTTCTGCCACTCTTTTCCTTTTTAATGAATCAAACAAAGCCTTGACTGCAGTCAGGAAAAGTGGGAGCTGAAATGAACAATGCACAATTAACCAAATGAAGGCACAATGAACCAAAGATAAATGTCTTACATTTCACAAAATAATCTAGTCTTATTATAAAAGATGATGTGCTAATTACACTTAAAGTCATTTCCTCAATTTCCAAGATATGCTTGCCACATGAATCCTTACTTCCTTAACTAGCCCTTGTGAGTAACATCTATCATCAAGACATCAAGGGTTAGGTCAGCACAAAACGTAAGACTTCGGTCTCATTAAACATAATCACATATCTATATGGTTAACTAAGCTACTGTGATATACTGAAATGTCTATAAATATGAATATAAATTTGAGCTAAAACAGCTGAGTGACTGAAGAAGAACTGTGGTGCTGATTTTTGAAGATTCTGTAACCTGAAGTGAAAAGACACACTACTAAGCAACATGGACTTCCTACCATAAGGGAAGATCAGAGGTCAAACTGTTCAAGAGACAACATAATTCTACACAAATATGGCTGGGCTCTGGTGCTTTATATAGGTAAGACAATAGCTAACTCATATCATTATGACTTTTAAGGAAAACTTTAACAAAAAATGTAGTTTCTCATAGTCCATTATAGCCATGGTTCATAAAAGTAATGCTTTGTATTTCTTTTAGTTATAAAGTTTTCAGTAAATTTCATTGGCACGAAAATGTGATCATAAGATAAATGAAATGACACTAACAAAAACTACCAGAAATTCAGATTTGTTCTGTGCATCAAGGATTTTCTTTATGAAGTCTTGGGAAGAATTATAAGCTGGATACAAACTACAAATGGGAAAGAATCTGGAAATAAGTGCATAAAATTACAACACTTAAAAGTGCCTTACCTTCTTCTCGTCTGAGATTCCGTTCAATGTTCGCTACACAAGAAGCACAAGTCATTCCAGAGACCTGTATGTAACACTTGCTATGGACTGGTGTCATCACACTATCTGGCTCATTAGTTGAGGGTAAAAGTGGTGCTTCCAATGAGGGCTGAGCTATCACTACCAATGGCTCGTTTGTGTCTGGTAGAAAAAGAAAGGTTCTTTTCATTTGTGGTATTAATTACTCTCCGGCTGCCATGCTGTCATATATCACAGTCCATGCCTCCAGTCCTGCCAATCCATTCTTTAAAATCAGTAAATTCCTAAAACTCCTCAACAAATACATTGTTATTACCCTTTCTCAGCAATAACTTTGAATTTCTTTACTGACCACCCAGGTACCAAGAAAATCTGACCCAAGTGAATATAATAAAACTTTAGTCATAAATTTTTTTAAAACAAAAACAAACCCTTTAGTCATGTCAGATTCTTCTAGCCATTATCTCCAAACCCAACCCCAAGTAGAGACTAATTGGTTACGAGACAGTTCTTATGCTTGTATTTAAGTGGCATTATCATGTTGGCAAGTTGCACACTGACATTAAAAGAATCCTCTCTTATCTATGGGAGATATTTTTCAGCGGGTGCATGAAAGTATCAATAGTACCATCACCCTATGATGTGTGGGTATACACATATATATGTGATACAGTTTAATTTACAAATGAGGCATAGTAAGGGTTTAACAACTGATAATAAAACAGAATAATTATAACAATAAATACACTGTTAATCATTGAGCCATCTCTCCAACCTCCTCACACGGCTTTCTGTACAGTGTACCACATCTTGGTATAAACCACCATGTTTGGTCGGCCTTTAGCTTTTTTTTTTGGTTTGTTTGTTTTTGTTTTTCGAGACAGGGTTTCTCTGTAGCTTTGGAGCCTGTCCTGGAACTAGCTCTTGTAGACCAGGCTGGCCTCGAACTCACAGAGACCCGCCTGCCTCTGCCTCCCGAGTGCTGGGATTAAAGGCATGTGCCACCACTGCCCGGCTCGGCCTTTAGCTTTTTAGGCTCATGATATCCTTAGGCATTTTATGCACACTGGTGACAACTGCCACAGGACTCATTTGTAAGAAGTGGAATTTCAGCCTAGTGTGGTGGTGCATGCCCTTAATCCTAGCATTAAGCAGATAGAGACAGAGGAATCTCTGTGATTCAAGGCCAGTCAGGTCAATATAGTTAGTGAGTTTCATACCAGCAAGGGCTACATAGTAAAACCCTATCTCAAAAAAGATGGAATTTCAGTGACTGTGAATATTTTCTTGTTGCTAAATGCCAAATAAAGAAACAAAATAGGAATATAAAAATATTAGGGATATCAAAGAAAAAATATGATTACCTGGCAAGACAGCATCAAATCCCATGTCTTCAACTGCTTCTCGCAAGGTTTCTGGAGAGGTTAGTAGAGGATCATATTCAACAGTCCCGGTACTATTTGCAAGGGAAACACGGATGGATTTTACACCTGGCTTTTTTGATAAGACACCCTCTATAGACTGGACACAAGAATTACAAGTCATGCCATTAATGTTAATCACAGTTTCTTGGGTCAGAGGCTGGCTAACTATGTTCGAAGGCATCTTTTGAAGAGATGAACTGGAGTGAGGGCTGGAGGTATTTTCAACTTCATTTGCAATACTAACTCTGTATTGCCTTGGTGAAACAGCCTCTATTGCTTTTCTCAGCGTTTCTGGAGTGACTGAGCTTGCATTGTACTTTATAATGGCTGACCTATTCTCTAAAGAAACGACTATACTGCTTACATACTGGAGTGTAGATAAAGCACTTTCGATATTTGACACACATGATTTACAATGCATGCCCTCTATGATGAATGTGGCTGTTGAATCACTGGGATAAGATGGGCTCTTTTGCTGTGATCCTTCTGGGGATTTGACTGGTGTGTTCTTCAGGCGCTCGACATCAATGGTTCCCAATTTGAGGTACTTGGGCTGCTTTTTTATAAAGGCTGGGAAGCCCACAGCTTCAATCTGCTTCTTTATTTCCTCTGCTGTGATCAGATGAGGTTGATAAACAATAGTAGCTTCTTGGTTGTCTAGGGACACTAAATAATAAATAGAAACATATTTAACTTAGTTATTCCTGGGCCACTTCACTCAATTGCTGTTTCTCTCACTCTTCTCAATGCTTTTTCTTAAACACTTTTGTGCTTTTCAGAAAAAGGGACTGACATACATTGGAAACAAGCAAAAGACATAGCCACTGCTCCTATGTTCTCCATATTTCTGGATCACCCCAGTATAAATACATTAGAGGTAAAGAACACCCCTGGCAGCCTGTTGAGGAAGCCTAATGCCATAAATTGGTACTGCAGCTGCCTCTTCTACTAAAATAAAGTTCAAGACTCTCATAACCTTTCATTATAATCATTAACTACACTAACATTAATCCTGGGAATATGCTATGCCTCCAACTTCAATGAAGCAGGAAGCAATTGCAGGCCCACGGATCGAAGCTCATGCTTGGGAAGAAAGTAAAAAGTTTAAAGATCAAAACACGAAAGAGCTTTACAAAACAAGCAAAAAAGAAAAAGAAAGAAAAAGAAAAAAGGAGAGCAGATAAATTACCTTTAATTCGCTGAACACCTTGCAGCTTCCCAACTTTGCCTTCAATGGTGCTAGTGCACGAATGGCAGGTCATCCCTTCCACTTTCATCTTCAGCATGACTTCCCCGGCCTGAGGTGTGCTATGTTCGTCACACGCTCCTGACTTTTTGTCCTGACTTCCCATGTCTAAACTGAGGTCTGGGACCAGCTCCACAATCTGGCTGGCACTCACTAGAGAAGGGATTATGGTTACTACTGCAGTTCTTTGCTGAGGGGAAATCTTAACACCAGTCACACCCTTGGTCTTGAGCAATGTGCTTTGGATATGGTCCCATGGCAGAGCCAGTGGAGCAGTAACAGTCAGAAACACGGTATTGGTTAAAACAGCGAGAGGGCTGGCATTGTGGAGAAGAGCATCAAAGCCCATGTCATCGATAGCTTCTTGGAGGGTCTTTGGAGTCTGAAGTTTAGGGTCAAAAATAATAGTTGCATTTTTTTCTTCTAGTGAAACCTTTTGGAAAGAAATTTCAGAAGTTAGTTTAGCTCAACTATTTGACATAGGAATTAAGAATAACATAGGAATTGAGAAGGGGCAGTGGTGGCACAGGCCTTTAACTCCAGCATTTGGGAGGCAGAGGCAGGCAGATCTCTGTGAGTTCAAGGCCAGCCTGGTCTACAAAACGAGTTCCAAGACAGTCAAGGCTACATAGTAAGACTCTGTTGTTGTTTTTTTTTTAAAAAAAAAGGAGAAGGAAAGGAAGAAGATGAATATCAATGATCAAGAACCAAGCCTTCCTGAGCCATCTCGTATTCCAAGGACACTTAGTTCACACACTGGACTTCCCTGATAAGTGTAACTCTTCTCATCAAAGACCTCTTTTCTGCAGCAGACCAAGACTATTACAGAAGGTCCACAACTGGTCAAAATTGCAGAGTAGCAATACATACACATCCCTAATTGATATATCTACAACACAAATCCTACACCTGAAACTCAGGGAATATTGCAGAAGAAAAGGCAGAAAGATCATAAGAGCCAAAAGACCAGGATATCTGCTAAGAGATAGTGACTTCTATGTATGACAAAGAAGATGAATCCATGAAACCACAACAATATGGTTGTCTAAACAATACCTGCACAATGACGGTATCAGTTGACATGCCAGTGTAAGTGGAAAAAAAATCTCACATAGTCCCACCCCTAGAGGCAGAGATAAAGTCCAATAATGGTTGCTGAGAGATGAAGAATCAGTCTTCACCAAATGGTGGTCATCCCTCAACATGAGTAATACTCATCCCTCAACATGAGTAATACTAAATGGACTCATTGGTGTGTGTGTGTGTGTGTGTGTGTAAACATGTAGCAATAATAATTACAGAAGAAAGAGGTCATAAATTTGAGAGTGAGTGTGAGGGAACATAGGAAGAACTGGAGAGGGGGACAAAGGGGAAGAAATGAGGTAAATACCTGTACTCATGTGCAAACATTTCAACAAAATAAATTTAAAAGTAAAATATTTTAAGAAAAGAATATCAATCACACCACATTCAAGAAGGATGAAATAACAGCACTAGAAACTAGTAGTTTCTCAACTACGTTTTCACCTTTACTACTCTTGCTGGAAAGAAAACACAAAATGTCTTATCCACCCAGAAGAACAATGTGTAGGCCTTCATAACTGTGGTACCAATCAGGCAAGCAAAGTATGTGCAGTGACAAGCACACTCTAGAATTTCACCACAGAAGACAGACTATACTTTCCTAATATATCTTTTCATAAAGTACTGCAACATGCCACATTATACGGATTTAAAAGGTTATACAAGAAATAGTACTACTGTAGAAAATAAAAGGTAGGGCTGGAGAGAAGGCTCAGTAGTTCAGGGCATCCGCTGTGCAATCATGGTCATATCCCAGCACCTACCTAACAATCTAGGTATCCAGCACACAGCTTTTAGCTCAGCAAAGAGTGGGGGAGAGACAGAAGGATGGTTGGGCTTGCTGGCTTCCATAGCTGAGAAAAATGTAAGAAGGAACTTGCCTCAAAAGGCAAGGGGAGAATGTAGTAGATGAGGATGCTCTCTGGACTTTGAGCACCCATGAGCCCTCACATCCATGTCTTTAAAGAAAAAAACCTTTTAAAATATAAAATGCAAGTTAATATAAAGTCCAATCCTTTAAAAATATTAATTAAAGGATGGAGGTATAACTCAGTGACAGATTGGATGCTTTACATGCACAAGACTCTAGATATAATGCCCTAGATGTAATTCTCAGTAAACACACACATACACATACACAGAGGCTGGGCGTAAGCCCCATTACCTTCCAGGGTTTTTAGAAGTAGGGAAGTTTTTTGTAGCAGTAATAAGTTATCAAATAAATGTAAACAAAGAACAGCTAACATTTACTAAGCACTTGTTATGTGTGCCAGGAAATGGGATTCTTAGGTCACAAAGTTGAACATGCCACACTCACATGGATCAACACTAGGACAGAGAATATAGAAGGTCCCTAACACTACAGCTCAGAAAAGGCTCCTTGGAGAAAATAATGCCTATTAAAGAACAAAGGGATTTATCACATATGAAGAAACTGAAGACAAATGGAAGCACAAAGGTAGAAAAATATGAAGCCTGGGAATGAAAGAATTGCTCTATTATGGGGTCTTATGTCAATAATAGTTTATAATCTACCTTAATGGTAGTAGAGTGTCATAAAAAAAAGTTACACAGGGGACCGGCATGAGATCTCTATCTTAAACAATCATTGCAGAGGCAGTATAGAAGATGATGGGCTGGTTGGAGAGATACCAATTAGGAAGCTACTCCAACTGCAACAACAACATAACACGGGCTCTGAATTAAAACATGTGCATGAGAAAAAAGGGAACAGAAGCAGCTCCAAGACATGCTTAGCACAGAGAGACCCAGCAATAAATAAAGATGGCAAGATGACTTGCAGATTTCTAGTTGGGCCAGTGGGCAGATGATGGTAGTGATGTTAAATTATATGGGGTGAGGGGAACAAGAGGTAGTTAGCAGATTAAAATAAAAAGAAGGGATATATGACTAATTCAATGCTAAAACTGTTCATTTTGAGATAGCAGTAGAATAATGTTTAAATAACAGTTAAAAGATAGGTACCATTATTATTAATTCTTAGTACAAAACTTGTTCCATACAACAAAAATAATGCAAAAATTTAAAGTAATTTATAGTAGGAAACCTTGTTTTAAATCTTCTGTGATTATTGTAGAGTTAGACATTTTCTTAATTTTTTTATTTTAGATTTTTATAAATGTGTTTGAGTGTTTTGGTTGCATGTATGTCTGTGCAAAATATGTGTGTAGTGCCTACAGAAACCAGAAAATTTCATAGTAACACTTGAAACTGGAGTTACATGTAGTTGTTAGCTATCATTTGGTTCTGGGTATCAAACCCAGATCTTCTGAGAGAGCAGACAGTGCTTTTACCCACTAAGACAGCCCCCTTTTGCTTTTTTTTTTTAATGAACTTCACTTTTTTATTTCTTCCTTTAGCTTTGTAACTGATAACAATAAGTTTGATACAAACTTGAAATATGATCATGGCATGTAAGTTTCTAAGGCTCAGATAACTCTAGCCAGGTAACTTTTTGTGGAAAAGAGCACTAGCATAAATAATCAAAACAGAAATGGGAAAATAATTTATATTGGTTTTAGATTATACCATATAATATTTTCCATGAAAAGGAGAAAAATTAAATTGCATCGAGATGCACTCCTATACTTCCTGCATTTGGGAGATGAGGTGGGAAGATTGTGAGGTCAAGGTCAGCCTACAGTCGTGTTATATTTCAAGGCATAGCACAAATTACAGTACAGCCTGGATGACATATTTCTCTTTCAGGGAACTAGGGTACAATCTCCAGCACCTATACCTATATATCATATATCATATATCATATATATATATATCACCCATACATATAAAATAATAAAACTAAAACAATACATATTTTTTCAAATTACAGTTTATAGATATACATGTTTTCAAATGATACAATATAATGGTAGCCATTATATCAAATGCAGGTCTTTGTGTTATAAATAGATCTCTTTTAATCTCACTTGCCTGAGGTCCATGGCATTCTGATTGAGGAAACAGATGTGAGTGCAGCTTCATAGTAGTATATATGCTTAGTCTGCAAGGACCTAGGGTAATTCTGAGTGTTGCAAAGAAAAGGCTAAAGGAGAAGAGGGAGAATAGATCACTGGTTGTCAGGGCCTATACATAAGCCTTAGGCAGTACAGGGAGTTTTCAGGGGTGGTGGTGGTGGTGGTGGTAAATGAATCTGCACATGTATTTCTGCTAGCTGCTACATGGGGCAGAAACCTTCAGGGGTAAACTGCTATATTAACACACCTTCCAACAGTTCTTTCTCGTTCTTTTCAGCTAAAATTTTATGATACTAACTGAACACGCCCAGAAGCATTCCTTCTCCTAATTTTTAGAACATGTGTTCCACTACCTTAGGCTAATCATGCCCCAAACTTTGCCTATTATCTTTCCTTCTTAAATTATAACCTTAAACTCATCATAATCAGGAATGTACTACTTAACTGAGCATGCTTAACAATGAGCCAACCCCTGAATGAATATATGCAGGCTTCCTGAATAAAAAGCTTCAACTTTCCTTGGTAAGCACTACTTTGGAAATAATTACCCCATCACCTTCCCTGCTGTAGGTAATAAATCTTTTTTCACTCCTTTATATTTAGCTGTGCTTGTTTTAGCTTTTGTACCCAACCAGATGGGAACCTAGTCTATTTGGTTACATTCACAAAATGTAAATGTACATTTACAAAAATAACATTTTTTAACATTCACAATCAATAACACTCACAAAAATAAAAATGCCTAGCAAGTGCAAAACTCTGATTTTAGTGCAAAAAATAAGAAAAAATCTAATTATTATACACCTAAAAAGGGTCAATGTTGTTAAATGGCAATTTTTAGACAGGGTATATCTATGGCTCACACCTATTTCAAGCTCCAAATCCTTCCTCCTCGGCCTTCTGAAAGCAGGAATTACAGGTATGTGCCTCCACATCTGGTTCTACATGTCAATTTCTTAAAATCAGAAATTCAAATAAGGTTAAAAATTCAGTAACTCAGCTTCCCTCCCTATAACTAAAGTGCTTACAATAGCTAGTGCCTGTGATATCATATATCACTTCTATCACTGTTGAAGATTCTTGCACAGCCCTATTGTGGGGACTACTACATATAAGTTTCATTACATCATAGCTAATATACCCTTTTAAATGTTTTGTTACGTTTTTTGCTTATGGGGCAGGGGGTGTACATAGTGAGTCTGAGGCCAGCCTGGGCTTCATAAAACCCTGTCTCAAACAACAATAATAAATAAAAAGTAATATTTCCCAAAAAGTAGTATTCCCCCATATTATTAATTCTGCAGATGAGGAAGACATGTTCTTATTTAGTTACTTCTAGTTTTATGTTTTAAAGCTAGATGTGCATGCTTAGCACAAATCACTTTGGGGTATGAGCTTATAATGAAGAGACTTTAGAAACTTCAAGTTTCAAAGGAAGCAAACCTCACAACCCCTTATTTTCTTTTAAGAAGAAAGTCACACAGGAGCTCAGAATCATCAAGTACAGTACTGAATGCCAAAACCTTGGGTAGCAAGCTAAGCTGGCATTTATTTACCTAACAAATATTTACTGAGTGTCCATTATGTGCCTGGCATTGTACTGGCTGTTAGAGACACAATGGTGAGGCAAGCCAGGCAAGGCTGTGTAGAGATGGAAATTGCTGGTAGCAGTGTGACTCTTTGCCTGAGCAGCTCTCCTTTCACATCCCTAAATCATAACCTCCAATTCCCCACACTGTTCCAATGTTTCTACATTATTTTTCATTAGGAATCAATAATGTCATTTTATTCTTAGAGAAACCATTTTCCATTATTTCAAAAGTCCTTCTGAATGTAATCAGACCAGCCTACAGATCATGAGCGCAGGAAGCACTGAAGACAGAAGAGTATAAACTAGTTAGCAGAAGACGGCAGTGGGAGAGAAGAACAGGAAGTAAACTAATGACACCCTGTGATCTTAGAAACAGCAGGTGTGCCAGCGCCCACCTACTATCTGAGCACTCAGGAAGTGTCCGCCAACAGGAAGGTCAGAACTCCAAGGCCATCTTAAACTACACGCTATACAAACAAACCAACACCACCAAAACCATAATGTAGAGAGGTTGCTAAGTGTTCACATAATTCATATTAGTGCTTATAATTTTCTGTGTCTCTTGAAATGTTAAACATGAAATCCAGACACAAAACTATAACACTTGAGAGGCTAAAGCAGAAGGATCAATGCAGGTCTGAGTCTAACCTGGAATACACAGTGCCTTCCAGGTCCAGGTCAACCTCAGTTTTACACAGTGAAACTCCATTCACAAAGGGAGGAGACAAACCAGATGTAACATAATTTTCTACATACGACATCTACGTAAACTGTATAAATATGTGGTTTGTATCTTCTATTCTTAGACAATATAAAAAGTGAAAAACTTGGAAGAATCATCCCACCTCTCAGTTTCCTGAGAAGACCAGAGAAAATATTCCTTTTTAGCTCTACTGTTCTATAAGAGTTTTAAAATTGTGCCAGCAAGATGGTTTAGTGGATAAAGGCTCTTACCACCAAGTCAAACAACCTGAGTTTCAGTCTCAGGATCCATATTATGAAATGAGAGAACCAAATCCAACAAGTTGTCTTCTATAATATCTTTGCATGTGTGTCATACACACACATACACACACACAGACACACACACACAAAATGGAAGGAAGGCAGCCAGGCAGGCAGCTAGAAAGCCAGGCAGGCAGACTGGCTGGCTGGCTAGTTTTAAGAAGCTAAAAAAATTGCCGGGCGGTGGTGGCGCACGCCTTTAATCCCAGCACTCGGGAGGCAGAGGCAGGCGGATCTCTGTGAGTTCGAGACCAGCCTGGTCTACAAGAGCTAGTTCCAGGACAGGCTCCAAAGCCACAGAGAAACCCTGTCTCGAAAAACAAAACAAAAAAAAAAAAGAAGCTAAAAATTTGGGCTCAGCAGTTAAGAGAACTGGTCTGCTCTTCCAGAGGACCTGGGTTCATTTCCTAGCACTTATATGGCAGCTAATAACTGTCTTTAACTCCAAAATCTTGATACCCTTACATACACATACATGCAGACAAAACACCAATGCAAATAAAATAAAAATAATTTTAAGAAAGCTTTAAAACTGGGACCAGAGGGATAGCTGAGCAGTTGATAGCACTGTCTGCTCTTGCAAAGGACTCAGGTTTGATTCCCAGAACCCAAGTGGTGGCCTACAACTCTTTGTAACTCTAGTTTCAAGTGATTTGATATTCTTTTCTGGCTTCAGTGGGCACCAGACAAGCATGTGGTACATATATGCACACATAGACAAATCACCGAATCACATAAAATAAAGTGTTCCCACAAAATTTCAATGTTTGAAAGCCAACAAGGAGGATGTAGTTGGACTTTCCTTTAGGCTCACAAATAACATGGAGACTTATTGTTAATTATGAAAGTTTGACCTTAGCTTAGGCTTATTCCACTAGCTCTTAAAACTTACATAAATCCATTTATTTTTAATCTACATTCTGTTCTCTCTATATTGGCAATGCTGTTTTTTTCTGCATCTGGCTGGCAACTCTGCCTTTCTTCTTCCCAGAGTCCTCTCTGTTCCTGGAAGTCCTGCCTACCTCTTCCTGCCTAGCTATTGGTCATTCAGCTCTTTATTAAACCAATCAGAAGGCACGTTGGCAAAAACACATCTTCATAGTGAAAACAAATATTCCAGAATTGAAGGGTCCTAGGTAAATAGTCTGTAAAAGCAGAGCCATCATAATTAAGATTAGGATCCTTATAAACAAGAACCCAGTGAACTCAAATGAAGAGTCAGTCATGTGAGGATACAGAAAGAAAACACTGACTATGGTAAAAATATTGGCATACACCAAATATGCTAATGCCTGGGTTTTAGACCTACCAACCTTTAGACAGTAAGAATTGAATTTCTGAAGCAAGTATCAGTAGTTTATCCTTATACTTCCAACACTGGGAAGGCTAGAGAGAAATACTCTGAGTTCAAGGTCAGCCTGGACTATATAGTAAGTTTGTGGTGAGACTAGGCTACATAGGAAAACCCTGTAAAAAACATCAACAAAAACAACAATAATAATAGCAGCCAGACATAGTGACATATGCCTGTAAATTCAGTACTTGAGAAGCTCAGGCAGGAAGATTCTGAGTTCTAGGTCAACCTGAGTTATATAGCTATATGCATATAGAATGAGACCCTGTCTAAAAATGATAAATAAATAAAATAGATAAATGAAATAATTTTCTTATACATAAGTCACTTTGTGGTATTTTCCTATAGAAGCCTGAACAGACTAAAGCAAAGGTGTTCCAGTGCCTTGAAAGCTAAATCAACCACCCAGGATGCTTAGGGAGAAAATGAAAGAGATTTCAAATGCAAATGTATATAATTCCATAATCTACAAATGGTTAAGATACATAAGCTCCATGTTAATGAAAACTAAAATTCTATGCTTATAATTTGTCTTATATATATTATATAAACAACTGAAAAACATGAAATATTTCTAGTGTTAGAATCAAAGTTTAGTTATATGTCTGTTTTTCCTCCTCACATTTCACACCATCATGGTTTTGAGACAGTTTTTCATGTTAGCCCAGACCAGTTTTTCTTTTTTTGTTTATTTGTTTTTTGTTTTGTTTTGTTTTTTGAGACAGGGTTTTTCTGTAGCTTTAGAACCTGTCCTGGAACTAGTTCTTGTAGACCAGGCTGGCATCGAACTCATAGGGATCTGCTTCCCTCTGCCTCTAGAATGCTGCCATTAAAGGTGTGTGCTACCACAGTCCAGCTCCAAACCAGTTCTTAAACTCACTTTGTGGCTAAGGATGACCTTGAACTCCTGATTCTCCTGCCTCCACTTCCTAGTGCTGGAGATAGATTCAAAGACGAAGAAAATCCCCAAATGTTTTACAGTGTGTTTAAAAATACATGTAGGCTTGGGAGAGAAAAGAAAAAAGGAAAAAGTTCTTAAAATAAAAATGAAAGAGAGTGGTTGAGTGTGGTGGCACACACTTTTAATTCCAACACTTGGGAGGCAGAGGCAGACAGATCTCTGTGAGTTCAAGGACAACCTGGTCTACAAAGTGAGTTCTAGGAGAGCCAAAGACACACAGAGAAACCTAGTCTCAAAAAGCCAAAAATTAAAAATGAAAATAAAAGAAAGAGCGTTGAAAATAAAGCCATGTACAAATGAAAAACACACAGAGAGTCTGGATACTGTATGTTATTGTGTTTTCTTTAAATTGTTTGATGGCTGAGGAAGGAGCCAGAGCTGCTAAAAGATATTTGATTATAAATGCTACTGGATTAATCCAACATATATATTTTAAAAATGCCTTGACTTCAAAATTTAAGTCAAAAGGTATATTACTTTGGAGAAGAGATTTTGCTTTGTTTCCACAGAAAATGAGAGGCTATGGATCCATTCTGAGCTAAGAAAAATCAGGTTTGATCAAGGAAGACCCCCTGAAGAATCTCCAATAGGAGCAGATGGTCCAGATGATCCAACATTTCAGAGGACCTCTTGCTGCGGGAGATTAAGCCCTCTTGCTTTCAGCCAATGGCTTCTAAGATACCCGCCCAATGTGGGGCGTGGTTTTCATTTTAAAAAGAGCCGCAGCCGCTCTCCGAGCTAACTTGCTTCCGGCTTTCATGCTGACAGCTAGACTCGGTTTCCTGTTTGCGACCAGAGGAACGTGGTTTGGGACATTTATCTGTAAGTTTTATCCCCTCCAATAAAATACCCCTTTTTTAATCAAATTGGTTAATATTGTCCTGCGACAATATTTTGGCGCTCAACGTGGGAGTTTCCTCTGAGTTCTGCATCCAGAACAGTTTCAAGACTGCTGGCTGCAATAAACAAGCCTCACAGAATATTCCAGTCAGGACTTGACCATAATTGAAAATTTTCTTTAAGCCCCCATAAGATTATCAGTGCCCCTAATCAGCAGGAAGTAGCCTGGAAAACTATGCCCACATTCCCAAAAAGTGGATTATGGATGTTTGCCTTTGTTTAGAATGTTGGTTACAAGTTGCTATGGATAATGGTCAGGAGAAAAGCTAACCAAAGGAGATTTGATTCAGAGTTCTTGTTTTTTGTTTTTTGTTTTGTTTGGTTTTTTGAGGAAATGCTGTGGGACACAGGCCTTTTATCCTGTCACTTATATTATTTTTAATAAAACACTAACTGACCAGTAGCTAGGCAGAAAGTAGAGGCAGGGTGACCACGCAGGAAGTAGAGGAAGGGCAACAAGGACAGGAGAATTCTGGGAATAAGAAAGACTCAGTCTGTAGTCAACACAGAGGAACCCAGATACAAAGGAAGCAAGATGAGACTGCCTCGCCCAAAAAGGTACCAAGCCCCACATGGCTAACACAGACAAGAATTATGGGTTAATATAAGTTATAAGAGTTAATAAGAAGCCGGGCAGTGGTGGTGCATGCCTTTAATCCTAGCACTTGGGAGAAAGAGGCAGGTGGATCTTTGTGAGTTTGAGACCAGCCTAGTCTACAAGAGCTAGTTCCAGCGCAGGCTCCAAAGCCACAGAGAAACCCTGTCTCGAAAAACAAAAAAAAAAAAAAAAAGAGTTAATAAGAAGCCTGAGCTAATAGGCAAAGCAGTTTATAATTAATGTAGGCCTCTGTTTATTTCTTTGGGACTGAACGACTGTGGGACCAGGTGGGACAGAAACCTTGGTCAACCTGAGAGGATGCCCAAACTGGCCTTGCCCTGTAGTCAGACTGATGAATAATCTTAAATAGCACCATAGAAGCTTCATCCAGCAACTAATGTAAACAGAGATGGAGACCTACATCGGAGCACTGGACTAAGCTCCCAAACTCCAGTTGAAGAGTGGGAGGAGTGAGAATATGAGCAAAAGGTCAAGATTATGATGGGTATACCCACTGAAAGAGTCTACCTGAGCTAATGGGAGCTCACCAACTTCAGACAGACAGGGAAGGAAACAGCATAGACCCAAATAAGGTCCTTGGAATGTGGTTGACAGTTGCATGGCTGGGGCAGACTGAGGGGCCACTGGCAGTGGCACCAAGATTTATTCCTACTGCTTGTACTGGCTTTTGGGAACCCATTCTCTTTGGATGGATACCTTGCTCAGCCTGGATATATTAGGGATGGCCTTGGAGTTTCCCTAAAGCAATGTGCCTTACCTTCTCTGTGGGGTGGATGGGTGTATGGAAAGGGGAGGAAGTGGAAACTTGGATTGGTATATATAATGAAAAAAGATAGTTTGCTTTCTTTTTTAAAAAATAAATTTTTAAAAACTGTCATTTATCTATATAATCTATATTATATTATTGGAAAAATGCTGGATGCTTGTATTTTAATATATGACATTGAAAACTGAAATATAACAAGATTAAAGCTCTAGTAATATTTATCCAGGAGACAGAGCTATAGTTCTGTGATAATGTGTATATTTAGCATATGCAAGTCCCTAAATTCAATCCCCAGCTTTCCTATTAGATCAATCAAAAGAAAGGTTACCATTTACAACTATTAAGTCAATTATGAGACTGTAAAAGACAGTTCTTAAAACTATAACAATAATCCAAAAGATGTATAAATATTCAAATATTTTAAGATGAAAGAGACAGAGATTTCATAGATTTATAAAAAAATATTAACAGTACTTTTCACAAACTAAGCTACTTTTAAATTGAGTGCTTTGTCAAATCCCATTCTAATAGATTTCAACTGCATCAGAAATGTACAAGCAATACATAATTATTCATATAAAATTCAAATGCAGCAGTATAAAAGGAAAATACTAAAATACCCTCTCTATACTATTTCTCCACTGCTAGGTTTTTATCTTGGATTTCATCTTTCTTTGATTCTTGAAATACAGTTCAGAAACCTAATCTTCTTTGAATAACTAACAATGTCATCATGATGCATGCTTGCTCATTAGTATTTATTTATTTTTATTTTATGTGGCTGTTGGTCTGTATTATATGTGTGTGCTTTATATGTATGCCTGATGCCTACAGAGGCCAGAAGACAGCATCAGACCCCCTGCTCCTGGAATTACAGATGACTGTCATCTGCCATGTGGACGCTGGGAACTGAATCCTGGTCCTCTACAAGAACAGCAGGTACTCTTTAACTGCTGAGCCATTTCTATAGCTGTTATGATCTACTGGCCTGTCACCTGGCTAACCTGTCCCCTTAGGAGACAAGTCCTGCCCACTCTCAGCCCTCCCCTTCTGCCAAGACAAGCTATCTTCCACCTTCTCCAGCCTGTGCTCTCTCTCTCTTTCAGTCCCTCTTCTGAAGAGGTGGCTACTGCCTCATTTTCTTTCGCTCCTCTCTGTTCTCCTCTCTCTCTCTCTCTCTCTCTCTCTCTCTCTCTCTCTCTCTCTCTCTCTGCCTTCTTCTCTTCTCCCCACTTTTCCCCTTTCCCTCCATAACCCACTAAATAAACTCTATACCCAAATTCTCTGCAAGGCGTATATGTGTATATGTCTGTCTCCCACCTACCTTGGGTCTCCCACCTGCCAAGGGGACCCGCTGAGGCCTCTGGGGACCCATCACTGCTCCACCCTTATATCTTTAAAAAAGAATAACAATAGTCCCTAGTCACTAATATTTATAATAATCAAAATTCTCTTTTATCCTAATACAGTGTTGGTAAATAGGACATCAGTTTGAAAGACTATTAGTGCATGTGTTCCCTTTTAACAAAACTTTAAGTAATCTTAAGAGGAGAGAGAAAAAATGTGTTCATGTGCATGGTGGGTATGCATATTATTCGTGTGATCCACAGTAATGAGAGCATACATTTGCAAGTATATGTACTCATGTGTGTGGATGGTAACAGCAGGCATTGCCTTCCTCAATCACTCTCCACTTTATTTTATGGCCACCTGGCATTTACATGGGAGCAAGGCATCCAAACTCTGGTCCTCTGCTTCTCCTAATTGTGCAGCAAAGACTTTATCCATCTCCCCAGACTCCTCAGATATGACTGTTAAAGGATACTCTATACAAAGATAGTAAACTACAGCACTTACAAGTAAATGGGGAAAGTGCTCCAAAAGTAAGCATTGTAAGTCTCAGGTTAATGAGGCATTAACCTTTGCAGTCATTCAGTTCTCGTATCTAATGAAATTTGATTTTACATTCCCACTTCAAAAGAGCCAATCAACTGCAGAGCAAGATCTTCACATTATCTTCCCATGTTATTTTTTTCTTTGAGTAGATCACTGGGGTGATTCAATTAAACTTCAGGTTAATTCCTTTAAAGTTTACTGTGATAGCACTAGCAGCACAAATAAGAATACTACACTCAATAACAATATAATTCCAGACAAAATCCCCAAAATTCATTTAAATGCTAAAGCTGAAAAGGCAAATTTTAAATAATCACATTGCATTTATTTTAGACTTAGAGACTTCCTGACTCTCTACTCTGGCTGAGTTAAAGCTCCAATCTCTTCTACTGCTGCATTATTCAATAAAGTAGGCTCACTCATTTTAACATCTCAATTTTATTACTTCATTCCAAACACTACCAAGGGTCCCTTGACTTAGGCCATCCATATATTGGTTCTTCCCAAACCTGTTTTTAATATTGCCTTCATAGAGGCTGTGGATGTAGGTCAGTGATAGAGTTTGTATAATAGGTATTAGGCACTGTATCACACACCCACAAAAATATACTGACAACATAGTATAACCACAAAAATTATGACCCAGAAAATTAAACTTAAAATTCTTGTAAAGTGATCAATATTTGTACATTCCAAGTAGAAATACATTCTGACTACAAATTTTTGAACAAAAGCAATTTTATAAATGATGCCTAGAGACAAATCCCTTTTAGAGCCTCTAAGACAATTGGAGGGTACTTATTTAAGTAAAAGAATATAAAACTACAAATAGCAAAATTCTACACAAAGTAAGTATTCTGAATATAAAACAAACATTCTAAGTTACATCTGGGCATTATGGTACAAGTCTGTAATCTCAACACCCAGGAAGCAGAGGGAAAAAGAATTGAAGGTCAGCCTGAACTAAAAAGCAAGACTGTCACACACATACATACACAAATAAATCACAAGTTACAAAATTCTTTTAAATATTTTTTTACTATGGGGGGATAGAGGGGAGGGGGAGTGACAGAGAGAGAGAGCACAAATTATAAACTTGTCAAATGTTTAGCCAGGCATGTCTTTAATCCTAGCCCTAGGAAGGAAGAAGCAGGTGGATCTCTATGACTTCAAAGCCAGAATATATTGAGAGTTCCAGAACAGCCAAGGCTATATTGAGTCTCTCTCTCTGTCTCTGTCTCTCTCTTCCCCCCCCTCTCTTTTACACATACATACACACAAAGGTAAATGTCATAAACCTCCATAACTAATATTTTTCTTAATGATATCCAAAACATCTCTATATCTCTAGATCTAAGATTTTTTGTATATACTTTCAACCATACAGTTATTTAGTGCTAATGATTTGATAAAAGCATTTTTGTACAAAAAGCTAACTCAGTTTTTCCTGCAGACTGAATGCTAGCTTCCTTTGTCTGTCTGGTCTACAAGTTTGGTGCTAGAATACTGTAACTCTGAGCAGCAGCACCAGCCCTAAAGTATTTGTTCAGTCATAGTTTAGAACAGTTCTTCCAGCACTACAACTAAGCACTGAGGGTTATAGGGGCTGGCAAATTTGAGGAAAGTCCTGAGTTTCTTTCATATATAAGCTATAAGAATTCAGGGATGCCAGATGGTGATGGCACATGCCTTTAGTCCCAGCACTCGGGAGGCAGAGGCAGGCAGATCTCTGAGTTCAAGGTCAGCCTGGTCTACAAGAGCTAGTTCCAGGACAGACCCGAAAGCTACAGAGAAACCCTGTCTTGAAAAACCAATAAAAAAAAAAAAAAGAATTCAGGGAGTTTTGTAATTCCCTGTGCAGTAACTAGTCTTATATTAGTTACTCTATATTGGTGCTATTCTTTTACCAGTTTTCTATCAGGCCTGACATCTTCATGTTAAGATCCTGGAGGAGGCAGCACAATAGATGGTAGGGACTTTGTGAGCCATTCTTATACCATAGTTCCTAGCAAAAACTTCACTAAACTAGATATAATCAAGAACCAACCACATAAAGCCAAATAGCCTAGTAATCTTAAGCAGAGCTCCAATGTGACTCCCCTACTTAGATTTTCCAAATGCTCATATATACTCCAACCAATCGATACAAAGGGAACCTCTGTTAAGAGGTAGAGGTGAAGTGAAAAGGACATTAGTCCAATAAAACTGTTCAAATCTTACTTTTTTTTCATTTTTTTTATTATTGTTCAAAGAAGAATTTACATTTACTCCCCTTGTTCCCGGCCCTCCCGCTCCCCCAATACCCCACCACCCTCCCCCTGCTTCTTCAAGATGGGGCAGGATAC
>JAQHUG010000121.1:2466340-2481545 GCA_028555095.1 Dicrostonyx torquatus
GGAAGGGGGAGCTGGGCTGGGCTGGGGAAAAAATCCAGTACCCGGGCAGGGCCCTGCGCCCAAATGACCAGAGAGCTCAAATCTTACTTTTGCAAATCGTACAAAATATGACTGTAGGCATTGTAGAAGATATTTGCAATTCCTGCCCTTGGGAGACTAAGGCAAGCTCAAATCCTGCCTTGGCTACTCAATGAGACCCTATATCACTTCTTAGCATTTTGGCTAAGTTCCAACATAAAAACAAAACAAGCCAGGCATAATAAAGCAAGCATACAGAGGGCATGAGTTCAAAGTCAGCTTGGTCCAATCTCAAAGCAAGCAAACCAAACGCCAATCCATGTGAGCACATTTGAGATTCTTTCCAGAGTCATAGAGGTAAGTTAGTATACAGAGAGGCTCTGAAACTTAAGTTTTATTAACTTCACAATAAATTCCTGAGTCTAAAGGCCTAATAGTAAAATTTTTTAGGGAAAGGTCACAATGTATCCTCTTTCATAAAAGCTTTTGATGAAGGAGAGGCAGAGCTGGAAAAAGCTGATCTGTTTCCTTTCAAGTTCAGCAATCAAATTACCAATGTGCCCTGGAAAGTACAGCCTTCAGTATCTATCACTAGAATTCATATAAATCACTGTTGGTAACCCAAAGTGCTTTTATATTACAGCCCTGCTCTTCTTCCTTTACTATTTAATCAGAATGCAATTGCATTTGTCTAACTTTGTTTAACTTTATTAGAAGCAGAAATAACAGTTTTATGTCTGAGTGGGGCACAAGTAGAGTGCTTCGAAAAAAAGGAATGTATTTGAAAATATTAAAATAGATCTAGCTAGGGGTATAGAGCTTTCCAGCATACACAAGGCCCTACTTTTAATCCCCAGAACCACAAAAAAGGCTGCCTGACAAAGTGGTCTGTAATTTCAGCACTTCAGAGAGAAAGAGTAAGATCAAGGACAACCTCAGCTACATAGTAAGTTTGACACTGACCTGGTATACTTTAGAACCTGCCTTAAGAAAAATGTGGAGAGGACTGAAGAGCTAAGTTAAGAGCACTTGCTGTTCTTTCTGAGGACCCAGATGCAGTGCCCAGTACCCATATGGGCAGCTCATAACTGTCTGTAACTCCAGTTCCAGGCAATCCAACATCCTCTTTCACTCTCTTCCAGTACCTGTTCATATGTACTGCGCACACACACACACACACACACACACACACACACACACACACACACTCAGCTCAGGTACAAATACATAAAACAAATAGAGCCGGGAGGTGGTGGCGCACGCCTTTAATCCCAGTCTGGTCTACAAGAGCTAGTTGCAGGATAGGCTCCAAAACTACAGAGAAACCCTGTCTCGAAAAAAACCAAAAAAAAAGATATATAAATATTTTATTAAGTGGAATCTAGCCCTATAGTTATATATAGAGATGTTTTAACATAAAAAATACTCAATATATTTTACTAGACAGGGGTTAAAAGTTTGTTTGGGAAAATTGTCAGTAGACAGCAAGTAACTAACTTGAAAAATTGGTGAACTAGCATCTGTGGTTAAATGGCTTTATTGTAATTAGCACAGACACAACTATATACTTAGCAATATTAGGTCTGAGTTCTGGCCTCCAGCACCAGCCCTACCTTAACTCCAGTGGAGGTTTAATTGTATTCATTTATGAATAAACCAAGTACAGGTGTCATACATATTATTACTGAAATTAATTCATTTTAAAGCTTTAAGCCTGAAGGATGCAGAGCTTCCTTGCTGATCTTCTTCCCTGACAACTACAAAGTATTCATCTAATTTTATAAAGCTATAATTTATAAATATTATGTAAATATTTTTCTGCAAATTTGGTTATTTGGGGAGATAAATTTATTTAGGAAACTTGTAGCATAGTGATAAACAAGACAATTACCCATCACTTCTCAGCTTTTCCAACCTGGCTTTCTTGCCAAAGAACATTAAAGCCAGCCATAAAAATCCTTATTGGTTTGTTGGGAAGAAGTAAAGGGATCAGGCCAAGGTAGAAAATGAAAAATATATATGCCTAAATGTTCACATGATGCCTCTGGAACAGAAAACTTCAAGCAACACAAATCACATGACAGAAATGAAGCTTAACCACAGTCTTCTTCTTAGCCATGGCTGAAAAGAGTCCACACAGGAGAACACTGCTTCCTTTCAGGCAAATACTAATCTGAAACCACAATTTTTTTGATTTTTTTTTATTACAGGAAAATTTTACATTTACTCCCCTTGTTCCCGGCCCTCCCGCTCCCTCCCCACCCCACCGCCCTCCCCCTGCTTCCTTAAGATGGGGCAGGATACCCTGCCCATTCCATCCTCTCTGACAAAGAGGAGTAAGAAAGACATGGAGAAAAGAGTAACCACATGCATATGAATGCTCTCACATGGCTCTTGAATAAGGGACTGCAAAAGGAATCATGACATGACACAGTAAATGTTTTATAATAAAAAACAAAAAAAGGTAAATCAATGTGTTCAAGACCCTGAGAAGAATCATAGACAAGAACATTACATAGACAATAAAGTATAAATCTTATATTTCTCTGAAAAGCCAAAACCATTTGAAATGTCTGGTGACTAGTTAAAAATTAACATTTAGAGGCCGGGCGGTGGTGGCGCATGCCTTTAATCCCAGCACTCGGAAGGCAGAGGCAGGAGGATCTCCGTGAGTTCGAGGCCAGCCTGGGCTACAAGAGCTAGTTCCAGGATAGGCCCCCAAAACTACAGAGAAACCCTGTCTTGAAAATCCAAAAAAAAAAAATTAACATTTAGATAAAGCAGAGTTCAAGTATCTATTCTAGAGATATACAAACTTCTAGCTAAACTGGGCAGTGGTGGCACATGACTTTAATTTTAGCACTCAGAAGGAAGAGGCAGGTGGATCGAGGCCAGCCTGGTATACAGTGTTGAGTTCCAGGACAGCTAGGACTATTCCACAGGAAACCCTGTTTCGAAACAAACATTCTAGCTATAATGTAATATAGATACACTTTACATATAATGAGTTTCTCATAAAAAGGAATCTGGTGAATCCTCAATTTTAAATTATGTGCTAAATCTGGTGTGTATTTGGACAAAATTTCCTTTAAAATATTAACATCTGGAAGCTTACACCTGTGATAATAGCATTTAAGAGGGTGAAACAGGAGGATCAGCACAAGTTTGAGGCCAGCCCCAGCTACCCAGTAGATCCCAAGACACCCCGGGACCTAGTGAGATTCCTTTTCTCAAAAAACATCTGCCCTTAGTAGTATATCTAAGAATGCAACATTTGCATGTGGATCTCAACTGCTCACAGAGAAAGCATTCCAGGACTGAAGCAAGCTGATCAAATTCCAAAGTGACATTTACTTTCCATCAGCATTGTAATGAACATTGTATAAAAGCAAAATTACAGAAAACCTCCAGAAACTACAGCTACCATCAATATACGGTGATTTTAAAGATAGTGAAAACAAATATTAAGACACTAGGCACATTGTACACAAGAATACTACATGTTGGAATTAACTCATTAAGCTCCAAAAGTAAAAATAAACATGTTCAAGCCTAAACAATTTGTATTATAATATTTTAAATGCTCCCATATAGTATTGTTATTATAATAGAATCTTCAAACTCTCTTTAAGTCAGACTCTTGCTATGTAGCCCAGTTTGGATTTGAACCTGTTATGCAACCCAGTCAGCCTCATAGTAACAATCATTCTGCTTCCTTCCAAGACACCATACCCAGTAATCTTCATCACTTTGATAAGAAAGGGGTTCTGTTAATTTCCTTGACCTCTATGTATAAGCTGAGGAGAACTAGGAGAAGGGGTTCATGGAAAACTGGTGAAATGAGATGAATTAATATCAGTGCTCAGACTCTCAAAGTGCTACAAGAGATAGGCATAAGAGTCCAAACTGAACCATCTTCACAGCTCCCTTAGTTTGGACTATTACCTCTATCAAACTCAGTCTGATTCCCAGCTCCCATGTAAATATCCAGGTGTGGTGCCACACACCAGTCATTCTATTGCTGGGGAGGTGGACACAAGAGGATTTCTGGGGTTCACTAGCTAGCAAATATAGCCAACTGGGCAAAATGATTGTAATCCTATTACTTGGGAGATTGGAAGTGAGAGGAAGAGGGATTCAAGGAAAGCCTTGGCTAAATATTAAATTCATGATCAGCCTGAGCTACATACACCATGTTTCAAACAAACAAACAAAACAAAGAAAAAAAGATTCTTAACAAAACCTCAAGCAACTGGCAGGCAGGGTGGCCCCCATCTATACTCCTAGCTCTCAGGAGGCTGAGACAAGTGAATCACCACTTTGAGTCTAGCTTGAGATAGACAGTGAGCCCAAGGCAAGCCTGGCTACACAAAGAGATCCTGCCACATTAGCTACCGCCAGAAAGAGAAATAATACCAAAAAGACAGCCACAGGTTGTCTTCCCTATAGTGTTGGGGAGGCTTAACAGCCCGCATTAAACAGCCTGAACATCAGCAGACATAGAGCCCATGCCTATACAACAGCATTCTGGAAACTGAGGACAGAAGACTGATAGTCTGAGATAAGACAAGACCATACAGTGCCAGGCCAACCTACCACACTTTTGCTTCAAAACCCCCAAAATAAATAAATGTAAAATAACCTGCTAGGGATATAGCTTAGTGATAAAGCTCTTGCCTAACATTGGCAAAGCCCTAAGTTAAAACTGCAGTACTACTCCCAAAAAGGTAAATAACCTGAACTTCAATCGCAACCACAGCACATTGAGAAATCTGCTGATGCTTAAAGTTTAATAATAATAATAATAATAATAATAATAATAATAATAATAATGCTTTAGCTGTGTCATATAAACTGTGATCACAAAATAACCAGTACGCTATAAAAAGATAAAAAAATTCCTAGCTCATTCTCTGATATCATATATTTTCACCCAGCATGAAGTTAAAAGTAAATTCAATCTCATCATGACCCTACATACTTAGAATTCTAGCATTTGGGAGCTTAAAGCAGGAGGATCCTGAGTTTGATGCCATTTTGGGTTACATGGCCAAACCCTGTTTCAAATAAAGATAGAAATTAGGAGTAGTAAAAAGCACACATATATAACTGCAGAGAGTCCATATTTGAACACTGTTCTTTTTCTTTGCTGTTTTTTTAAGACTAGGACTGATTGTGTTATCCATGCTGATCTTTAGACTCCTGAACTCAAGTGATCCTCCTGCCTCAATTATACCTGGCTTTCTTTCTTAAAATAGGATTAACTAGATAAGTTATTATTATATAACTATTATATAGTTATTATATATTATTATATAGATTATTTAGTATCAAGTTAGGAGTGTATTTTTTTCCAGTCAAATGTGTCAGTTTGATGGCTTCAATCCCAGTAACAGAAGTAATTCTTACCAGAATTATTGTTGATGGCATCTTACTAATTTACAAAGAGAAACTTACTTTAATGTGATGGACACCATTTGCTTTCCCGATCTGCTGTTCAATGGTCCGGACGCAGGAAATACACGTCATTCCCTCAACAGAGATAGTGACTGAATTAACATCCATACTTGGTTCCATTTTGATGTCTTTACGTTCCTGTTAGAGAATATAAAATCATTAATTCATCCACAGAAATAATCTTTATCACCTTCTCTACACACCTCCAATTGAAAATGTTCTAATAATAAAATGTGATCAGCATTCTTTCATACTTGCTGAGGAAAACCTTTCAACTAATCTTTGATGAAATAAAAAAAAAGGAGATTTCTATGGCTAAGCTAATTAAAAAAACAAAAACATACAACACTCCATGTAATAAATTTTTGGACCAACAAGATGGCTTAGTCAATGACCTGAGTTCATGCCCCCATACCTACATGGTAGAAAAGAAACAATTCCCTAAAGTTGTTCTCCGACATCCACATATAGGCACACACATAAAAATAAGCAAAATAAAAGAATTTTTTAAAATGTAACTTGCCTTTATAAACTACTTTCCTGATTATGAAAAATGTTTAGCATATAATCTCAGGTAATATTTGGATATAGACAAAAGAACCAAAACAGCCAAAAGTCCTTAGGCTATTCATACAGTTCTACATGATTTCCCCTGTCTGCCCATCTCAAACTGACCTCTCTGGTCTCCAATCATCCAGCACACCTGACTTTGTACCTGTCATGCTGCCTACCGGGTGACTGCCACTCACAGCCTTTGGTTTAGCTACTCTCTTGGTTTGGGACACCTCACTTTCAGAAATCAGCTTAGCTAATTTTCTGATCCCTTTGAAGTCTTTAACCTTTGTCATGGGGCCTACATTGATACCATGTTTAAAATGGCAACCTATATAGCCCTTCAATACAAACATATCCCTATTCCCCTTACATCTAGTTTTTCTATAGAACTCCCCATCTTCTAATATGCAGCTCCACAATTTGCCTATTTATTCTGTTCATTGCTTATTAAAGTTCTGTCTTCTTCTAGTGCAGCAGTTCTCAACCTTTGAGTCGTGACCCTCTTGGGGGTCAAATGACCCTTGGACAAGGGTCTCCTAAGACCATCAGAAACCAAAGATATTTACAATTTCAGAACGGTAACAAAATTACAGATATGGAGTAGCAACGAAAATAATTGTATGACTGGGGGACACCACAACATGAGGAACTGTATTAAAGGACACAGCACCAGGAAGGTTGAGAACCACTGCTGTAGTGAGTTTACAGCACATTCACAGACTCTGCTGCTCCTTTCAAAAATGGAATGTAATCCTTTTCACCCTGAGTATGACTTAGACTTGGTGATGCTTCCAATGACTAGATTATGATGGCCATGACAATATGTTAATCTCTAAGACTAGCTCATTAAAGGCACTGGGAACTATGAGTGTGGTGGTATCTACCTGTAATCTCAGGACTTGGAAGGCTATGGCAGGAGTATCAAATAGAGACCAGCCTGAGCTATGTAAAGAATTCAAGGTCAGGCATTGGCTGCTCTTCTTGAGGGCCTGAGTTTAATTCCCAGCATCCACATAGTGCTCACAACCATCTGTGATTCAAGTTTCAGGAGATTCAGCACCCACTTCTGCCTTTTGTGAGCACCAGGCACACATGTGGTACACAGATATATACATGAAGGCAAAATACCCATACATATAAAATAAAATATTTTTTAAAATAGTTCAAGCCAAGTTCAACTTATATAATAACACTCAGTGTCAAATGAGTAAGAGGGGAGGGGAATGTATGTTTCTTTATGTGTACACATGTATATGACAGAGTTCAGACGACAACTTGTGGGAATTAGTTTTGCCCTTCCATCATGTGGGTTCCAGGGGCTCCAACTCAGGATATAAGGTTTGGTGGCAAGTTCCTTTATTTGGCCATCTCACTGGCTCCATGTGTTCATTCTGAAACTAGGATGAAATACACATGCTAAGAAACCCAGTCTTTCAAGTGTTCCAGTTCAGTGGGTTTTGGTATATTAAAAAGATATACAACCATTTCAGGTGGTGCACGCCTTTAATCCCAGCACTTGGGAGGCAGAGGTCAGCCTGGTCTACAAGGGCTAGTCCCAAGACAGGCACCAAAGCTACATAGAGAAATGCTGTCTCAAAAAACTAAAACAAACAAACAAAAAGATGTACAACCATAACAATCACATGGTTGCAGAAAATTTTCCATTCCCTCAAAAAAGAAACCTCCAGCCTAGTAAAATTTCTGAGCAGGTAAAGGCACCTACCACCAAGCCTGACAACCTGAATTCAACCCGAGACTCACTCAGTGGAAGGAGAAGAAACTCCTACAAGGTGATCTCTGACCTCCACTCACATACTCTGCCATATGCATATGCACATACATATGCAAAATAATAAAGGAAAATGAAATGAAAAAATACCCATTGTCATTATCAATCATACCCATTCCCTTCTACTCAGTCCCTGGAAAATACTGATGGACTTCCTATTTCTGCAGATAAGCCTATACTGGCCATTTACTGTAAATGGATTAATTCAATATGTGGCTTTTATGTCTAGATTCTTATAGTTAGCATATTTCAAGGTATACTGACATTTCATTCTTTAATGTTTTTGACGGTAGCTACTACCATATAAAAGCTTTTAATTTTATGAAATCTAATTTATCCATTGTTTTATTGTTTCTTTTTTTTTTGTGCTGGGGATCAAATCCAGAACTTGTACTTGCTAAGCCAAGAGCTCTCCCACTGATCTTACCGTACCACATACCCCAGGTGACATTCTTATACATGCAGATATGCAATTCTCTCAGAAGCATTTTAAAATTTTATTGAGACATGGTTCACCTAGCCAGGCGGTGGTGGCACACGCCATTAATCCCAGCACTCGGGAGGCAGAGGCAGGCGGGAGGCAGAGGCCAGTCTGGTCTATAAGAGCTAGTTCCAGGACAGGCTCCAAAGCCACAGAGAAACCCTGTCTCGAAAAACAAACAAAAAAGACATTTATTTCACCTACTAAAGTATAAAATTCAATGGTTCTTAATGCATGCATCCACAAACGTAGCCATAACCACAGTTAATTTTAGAACATTTTTATCACCTCATAATGAAACCTTATCCTCTCAGTAACTCCTAAGATCATCACCCTCAGTGCCAGGAAACCACTAATCTTTCTGTATATATAGTATTCCTCTTCTAGTTATTTCATATTACTGGAATAATATAATATGCTATCTCTTGTGACCTGGCCTCATTTTGCTTGTTTGTAACTTTAATGTATATTGTAGTACATACTAATACACATTCCTCTTACAGTAGAATAAATGCACATTTTGATTACTTGTTAGCTGATGGACATTTGAGTTATTTCCACTTTTGCTTCTTATAAATACTGATGTTACAAATATTGGTAGAAATTTTGTGCTTTCATTTTCTTTATCTGTGTGATAACTCCGCTTAACTAACTGCCTGAGGAACTGCCAGGGTATTCCATAACATCTGTGTCACTGTGAACCCCCACCAATAGTATATGAGAACTTCAGTTTACCTCCTTAGAGACGCTTGCTGCTATCTGCTTCTTACTGTGTGTGGACAGTGAGGTTAGCTTTGTGATTCTGAAACAAAGTCTTTTTCTTCCTTACTGGATGGCTTGAAACATTTAATCTTACCACTTCATCATCCTAAGAGCTGGGGACCATCATGCCCTGGCTCTGACTTTTCTCATACCATACTAGTAGATAGGAAAAGGTATCTCATGGCGGTTTTGGTCCCAATTTCCTAATTACTCATAATATCAAGCATCTTTTCAAGGGCTCAAGTTGCTTCTTGTTAGGTATTTTGACACAATCCCGTTAATAAAAAAATTCTCTTGGGATTCACATATAAGGGAGATCAGAATACAATGTCTGAACATAAATGAAAATTACAGTAATACAGTTGTATTTCCCACAACATCTTAATTTAAGTATGGCAAGCAAACTATGAATATATATATATATATATATATATTTCTTTTGGTTTGTTTTTCAAAATTCTGTTTCAACTAGATCACACAAATAAAACTTCAGAATTTCATCATCCACTTACTGATAACACATATGGACATAATACATATCAAATATGACTTAGTGTCATATTCATCTTTAAATTTTTAAATGTTTTTAAAGTAGGTACAAAATTGTGACTATGTATTGTAATCTTGCACTGCATTTAGTAAAATGACTTAGGAAACAGTGCATAAGCAATTTCAAATTTCATATGGTATGAAAAAAACGCAGGCTTTGGAAAATCACAATATCAAAGAGACAAATCTGGTACATGGCTATTAACAGCAAGTGACTCTGAGACAAAAGCATTCAACAACACTAAGGGAAATAATTTCTAGTTATTAAAATAGTTTAGTCACTCCCTAAACACAGACAGTAATGCCATTCTACAAGAAGAGTAGCATTACAACTAGACCATCACCTCTGATACAAAACCCAAAATGTACACAGTCCAGAACCACTTCTTTTTTTCCATTTTTTTTCTTTTGAGACAGGGTTTCTCTGTAGTTATTGGTGCCTGTCCTGGAACTAGCTCTTATAGACTAGGCTGGCCTCGAACTCACAGAAATCTGCCTGCCTCTGCCTCCCAAGTGCTGGGATTAAAGGCATACACCACCACTGCCTGGCCAGAACCCCTTCTTAAAGTTCATCATAGAAATACAAACAGTCACTTGGGAGGCAGAGGCAGGCGGAGCTTTGTGAGTTCGAGACCAGCCTGGTCTACAAGAGCTAGTTCCAGCGCAGGTTCCAAAGCCACAGAGAAACCCTGTCTCGAAAAACCAAAAAAAAAAAAAAAAAAAAAAAAAAAAAAAAAAAAAAAAAAAAAAAAAAAAAAAAAAAAAAAAAGAAACATAAATAGTTTCACATTCCTGTAAGATAAGGCCTCATGATTTGGAGAAGGTTTCTGGATTCTTAATAAATTACCATATAGTAAAAATTTAATTCTTTTTTGAATACAGTTCTATCCAGATAGGTTTTTTAAGTCCTTGTGACAATCAAGGAAATAAACTAAAATCATAATTGAATATCATTTATTTGACAAAAAATTTCAAAATCTGACCATCCAGGGTACTGATATAGAATGACAGTATTTTTTCATTTATTTATTTTAGTTTTTCACTGTTTTAGCTTTGGCTGTCCTGGAACTTGCTTTGCAGACCAGACTGGCCTAAAACTCACAGAAATCTGCCTGCCTCTGTGTTGCAAGGAGACTACTTGTTGGTTCCCAGCTGTTCAGCCCCAAAATAATCACACAGAAACCATACTATTTAAATCACTGCTTACCCATTAGCTCTAGCTTCTTATTTGCTAACTCTTACATCTTAATTTAACCCATCTCCATTAATCTGTGTACCACCACAAGGTCATGGCCTACTGGCAAGGTTTCAACATGTCTGTCTCCTGCAGCAGCTCCATGGCTTCTCTCTGACTCCGCCTTTCTTCCTCCCAGCATTCAGTTTAGTTTTCCCCACCTACCTAAGTTCTGCCCTATCAATAGGCCAAGGCAGTTTTCTTTATTAATTAACCAATCATATTCACAGCATACAAAGGGTAGTCCCACATTACCTCTGTCTCACAAGGGCTGGGATTAAAGGCATGCACCAACATCATCCAGCGACAGTATCTTTATTCATCTGACTAATATAAATTTCTTCAATTACGGAGACTATGCGGCAATATCTGGTAGAGTTAAAAATGCGAATATAACAGAAGTCAACCTATTCTGTCCCTCTGCTTTTACCCTAGGGAGAGTCTCACAGATGCGCCTGAGAAAGCATAAAGGAGGTGGCTCATACTGTAATCTCAGCACTTGGGAGGCAGACACAGAGCTGCCTTAAATTTGAGACCTATCTGGTCTGCATACACAGAGAGTTTCAGAACATTTAGTGCTATTTAGTGAGACCCTATCAGAAAGAATAAAAAGGGGGGATTGAGAAAGAGAATGAATATGAACAAAAAGTCTTACTGAAGCAGTCTTCCTAATAATTAACACTTTAGAAATAACCTAAATGTCTATCAGTGGATAAATGAAATAGAAATTTGTTATAATGTCATGCTGGAGCATGATACAGCAGTTAAAATGAGTCAACTAGAAAAGTGATTCTCAGTGCAAGTAACATCACCAACAATGGGGCATTTTGCAGTGTCTAGAGACACTGAGGTCAAGAGAGGATTACTGGCCTCTAGCAAATATAGACCAGGGACACCACCAAGCAACCTGTGATAGAGAAGGAAGCCCCTCATAAAAATTTATCTGGCCACAGATATCAGCAGGACAGGCTGAAAAACTCTGAACTAGAGCCATGAGCAACAAGGTTAAACCCCAGAATTGAGAGGGAAATGTTTTATGACACAAAAATTTAAAACCATAAAACATTTTCTGTTCTGTTTACATGTACATATATATAAGAAGAAACAGGGTGGAAAAAGAGAAGGAGTGTGACTGTAGAGGAAAGCAAAAGGGCAGTTCAGCTACTTAGGTAATGGACTTCTTAGGCTGGATAGTAGACATGTAAGTATGGTATAAGGTCTCCTCTTTTTAGGAGGCCTCTCATTATAGTTTTCTATGTAGACCAGATTGACCTTGAATTCACTATGTAGCCCAGGCTGACTTCAAATTCACAGAAATATCTTCTTCTTTAAGCCTCCTAAATGCTGGGACTACAAGCATGCAACACTCTGCCTGACTTGCACCTGTTTTTTTTTTTTTTTTTTTTCTCTTGAAACAGGGTTTTATGTATTCCACGCTGGCCTCAAACTTCCAGGTAGTCTCTGTCTCCCAATTACTAGAGGTGTAAGCATGCAATAGCACACCTGACTCCTTCCTGTATTTCTTTCTTGAGACAGGCTCTTATTATTTAGCCTAGGCTGATCTCAAACTCATGATCCTCCTGCCTCAGACTATCAATATAATGAATTTTTAAGATAGGGTCTCATATAGTACCAGCTGCCTAGAACTCAGTGATCCTACCGCTTCTCCCTCCTGAGTGCTGGGATTAAAGGGATGAGCCACTATGCTTGGCTCTATAACAATTTTTACAGACAAAAGGCCATTTTAAGAGAAAACAGTTGAAGACGTAGGGAATGTAGAGAAATTAGAAGTTACAAAAACTGAAATATAATTTAATGAGACTGACAATTATACTGAGATAATTAATTAACAAATAATTCAAAAATATAAGTAGTCCAAATCACCCATTTCTATAACATCAGAGCTATACAAACATGCCTGCTTTGTTAAATTAAAACAAAATGTCTGTTTAGTTAAATGCATGGATAATTTCTAGCTGTGCAAATAACACTGAACTAGTTGCCTCCAGGGTAGCAACACAATATTTCCAAATCGACTTAATTTATCCTACCCATTTGCTTTAACTGGAAATCACTACCACTGCAATGTAGTAGAAAAGGCCCTACCTTCTGTTATTATATATAACATCCCTTTACTGTAAATTGTGAATGCTTTCAAAAGGAAAATTAATCCTACTACATAATCTGTTTTCAAAATAATGAGTGCTAACTTTCTTTCATCATTTCATCAGACAACTGTCATTACAAAAGGACTAGGATCCAGATGAAACAGGTGGAGTATGTAAAGACTGTGATTTAATACATAATTGCTCTTTTCATGTGGCCATTCTTAGAAGATTAGGAGTCAATACTAAAATAAATATTAGTAAGGTTGAAACAGCATAGAATATTTGCTTTACTGGCTATTTTATGACTTTAACACTAGTCAGAGCATCTACAAATAATCAGTCATACAACAGCAATATGTGTACCTCAGATTCCTACAGTACTGCATAGCTGAAAACTTTCACATTCATCTCTCAAAAATCCTGCTATATAATAAGCAAAGTGGTAAACTCCTTTAGAATAAAGGAGCTAAAGCTCAGATGCAGTCACAGACCAGGTCGGGAAGGAATCCAGGGTTAATCATAGCATCAAAATGATTAACTTAATAGGGCAATGTTTGCAAAAGCCATAAAGCAAAGCCAGACAAAGATGAAGCAATATGGAAGAATGCTTGAAAAATATTAGTACCCTGCAAAGAAGACAGATGAGGAAGGTTCCCCGGAAATTGATAAGTATTCTTCGGGTCTCCATGAACCTTTCTATCACAAGCTAAACAACTGCTGCCATGACATAAGACTAGAAGGAGTGAACGTTTCCAATGAGTGTGACAGGGCTTCAGCCAGGGCAGCTATCATCCTCAAAGGTGAAGGAAATCAGATTGAACTGCTTAACATCATGATAGAATCAATCACTTTCCAACCCTTAAATATGGACTTAATGCAGCAGTCTTAGATTCTAAGAAAAGAGGTGTTTGGAATGCATGCCCCTATCAAAACAATCATCGGATTCAAGCTTGCCAAATACAACTTGCAGGCAAATTAAAGACTTCCTATAATAATAGATTTTTTAAAGATTTTTTTTATTATGTGTACAGTATTCTCAGTATTCTGCCTGCATGTATGCCTGCATGCCAGAAGAGGGCACCAGATCTCTTTACAGATGGTTGTGAGGCACCATGTGGTTGCTGGGAATTGAACTCAGGACCTTTGGAAGAGCAGGCAATGCTCTTAACCGCTGAGCCATCTCTCCAGCCCTAATAATAGATTTTTTTCATTGTTTTTCTGTTCTGAGTACCTCACCATTAATCAACACAACTAGTCCCCATTACAGCTTTCTTCAAGGGGAAACATCTACTTTAAAATTTTAGTTCTAAGGCAAGGCAGTATTCCAAATCATACATGCAAACAAATTAAATACATATGAAAATTAATACTGTCAAAATTTAACTATTCATATAAAGTTGAAAAAAACTATATTTCATATTTGTTGGTTGGTTGGCAAAAAGTAAAGTATAAAAATAAAATACAGCCAAGTGTGGTGGTGCATACCTTTAATCCCAGCACTTGGGAAGCAGAGGCAGGTGAATCTCTGAGTTCAAGGACAGCCCATTCTACACAGCAAGTTCCAGGACAGCCAGGGCAGTTATACAAAGAAACCCTGTCTCAAAAGACCAAAAGGAAAAAAAAAGGTTGTTTGATCCTAAGGCTCAGGGATGATTGCAGAAGATGGTAATGGAAAGACTGTAAAGCCCAGAGAAACAGGAAGTTTGCTGTGAAATTATATCTCCTAGAAATGTCAGAGAAGCTATTCCCAAGTCTCACCAGTATGACTGCTTAAACAAAAACTGAAAAAGGGTGATACCAATCAACATGCCAAAGTGGAGAGGGGAAGGCCCAGGTCTCAAGCCTATAGAAAGAATTACAGGCAACTAAAGAATGCTGAGAGTGGGGAAAATCGTCATCTCCAGGGAAGAACACACCAGTTGATTATGCAACACCAAATAGTCGGCCCTGAAAACATACATACAAGTAACATTATATAGACTGAGCAGGTTGTATTTATATAACTAGTAACACAAAAAAATCAAAGAGGCCATGATTTAAATGAGAACAAATGGGCACATGGAAGGGACTAGAAGGAATAAAGAGAAAGAGGAGTAATTTAATTAATTATATTATAATCTCAAAGAATAAAAAACATTTTAGAGCATTTTTTGGTGCAGGACAATTCTGTATCCTGTCAATCATGTTTTAAATAAATGCTGATTGGCCAGGCAGGAAGTATAGGTGGGTCAACCAGACAGGAAGTAGAGGCA
>JAQHUG010000121.1:2481740-2492162 GCA_028555095.1 Dicrostonyx torquatus
TCTGTATGATTTTCTTTGGGGCTTGCTGGCTGCGGGGTACTGGGCAGGACAGAAACCCCAACGAGCAGACCCCTCATGTTACAATTTTTGAACCCAGGGCTTTGTGTATGATAGGGAAGTGTTCTTCTACAACTGAGCTATAGCCCCAGCCTTAATGGTGCTAATTATTTAAAAGTCCTGAGCTGAAGAAATGAATCAACAGTTAAGAGAATGGTTCTTCTTCCAAAAGAACTGGGTTCAATTCCCAGCATCCACATGGTGGCTGATAACATCTGTAAGTCCAGTTCCAGAGGACCTGATGCTCTTTTCTGGCCTCCACAGACACAAGACATGCAAGTAGTGTGCAAATTCAAGGCCAGCATAGTCTACATAGAGAGTTTCAGACCAGCTAGGGACTACACTGTAAGATCCTATCTCAAAAAATAAACGGAGAGGAGAGGAAGACAAGCACAGTGATGTTAACTGGTAAACCTATCACTGAGGACACTCGCCAAATAGCTTAGCCTTGTCAGTAAGGCCCAAGTTCCAGTGAGACACTGTCTCAAACAACAAGGTAGAAGGAACCTAAGAAACAGCACACTAAGTTGAAGTAAGTCTGATCTCTATATCTCACATGTAACAGGCACAAACACACATAAAAAACTGGGCCAATGTCCTCAAAAAAAGATATACGCAGGATAAATAAATATGTACAAATGGTGTAGGAGGTCCTTCTGCATTTGTGTTGTTTTCATTGGTTAAATAAAGAAACTGCCTTGGCCTTTTGATAGGGCAGGACTTAGATAGGTGGGGAAAAGAGAACAGAATGCTGGGAAGGAGACAGAGACAGAAATGGTATAGGAGGTCCTTCTGCATTTGTGTTGTTTTCATTGGTTGAATAAAGAAAACTGCCTTGGCCTTTTTGATAGGGCAGAAATCAGATAGGTGGAGTAGACAGGATGGAATGCTGGGAAGAAGGGAAGTATGGCAGATGCTATGCTTCTCCTGCCCAAGATGGATGCTGGTTAGATTCATGCCAGTAAGCCACATCCTTGTGGTGAACACAGATTAATAGAAATGGGCTAATCAAGATGTGAGAGTTAGCCAATAAGAGGCTAGAGCTAATGGGCCAGGCAGTATTTCAATGAATATAGTTTCTGTGTAATTATTTCGGGTATAAGCCAGTGGGTGGGATGGAACAAGGGGTCCTGCGCTGGGCATCTAGGAGCCGGGTGCCGGGAACGCAGCCCGCACTCATTATTACATACAAAGATGTTCTTTCTAGTATTCTAGAAGTTGAGGCAAGAGAATGCTGAGCTTCAAGGCAACTTTACCTCCATAACCAGACCCTGTCTCAAAAAAAAAAAAGTTTGGCTGCTTCCTTAATTTAGAGGACAATGAAAAGTCTAGGACCAGTAGGAGGTCAGAATTCTTGACTTTTCCCGACATACAGACCAAAAACTAAAGAGGATGATGCAAATGCCTATATATCAAACTGCTCTGAAATTCCCTTAAATACATGGAATAATTTCAACAATTCCATAAAATATTTGTAGGAGGTGTATGGGTGTGTTCTCTTGTAGGTGCACAGTGGAGGCCTGAAATCTACTTTAGTTATTATCTTTCACTCTCCACCATAATTTTTGAAGACAAGATCTCTTGTTGAACCTGATGACCACTATCTTGGCTAGGCTAGTTGATCAGCAAGCTTTCAGGATCCTCTGGTCTGCATCCCAGAACTGAAGTTACAGGCACAAGACCCCATGGCTGGCATTTCTGTGGATTCTTGGGATCCAAATTTAGTTCTTTATGCTTCCATAGCAAATACTTTACTCACTGAGTCATTGCTCCAGCCCCTAGAACTGCATAAAAAAACATTTGAACAGAAAAACTGAACATTGATAGTCAAAATGAAGAAAAATAAATTCTAAAAAGATGAACTGAAAAATGAGGACCAATCTAATAGTGTGCAGTACTCATATGAAAGCTGGTGGAAAGAGCTAATTCAATATTTTGAAGACAATGATAGATTTACATGCTGTTTAACCAAAAAATATTGTTAAGTCAGGCCTTCAAAAGAGGACAGGACAGGCTACAGAGTGGAACTCAAACCAGCTTGCCATACTTTTTAACAGCCAAGATGGAAGTTGAAATTCAAAAAAGGAGGAAGAGGAGGAGGGAGGAGGGAAGAAGAGGAGGAAGAGGAAAAAGGAGAAGGAGGAGAAGAGGGGGAAGGAGAAAGAGGAGGAAGAAGAAGAAGAAGAAGAAGAAGAAGAAGAAGAAGAAGAAGAAGAAGAAGAAGAAGAAGAAGAAGAAGAAGAAGAAGAAGAAGAAGAAGAAGAAGAAGAAGAAGAAGAAGAAGAAGAAGAAGAAGAAGAAGAAGAAGAAGAAGAAGAAGAAGAAGAAGAAGAAGAAACTGAACTAGATGGGGACTTGAAACAAGAAGAGATGAAAAACCAAAACCAAAAGTTACATGGAACATAAAGTAGCCTTAGAGAGTTCTTAAGACACCTGTAGATTGGTATGCTTAGCTTACCAAAAAGATTTCCCTACTTGAACACATACAGTATAAAATCAATTTTGCTTTTCATCTCTTTGGTGTATCATAGCCTGTGAGAGCCCTCTTGTCTGCTCTTGGCATTTTTGCATTTTTTTCAAGAATTAGGGGGATATGGATATGTGGGTGTGTGAGGGAAAGAGAGGTCTTGTGTCTGTGTGGATGAGTACATGTATGCATATGTGTGGAGAAGAGAGGTTGACATCACATGTCTTCCTCAATCTCTTTGCACCTTATTTTTTTGTGAAAGGGTTTCTCACTTGACCAGAAAGTTCAATGATTCAGTTAGGTAGGCTGTCTGGCCAATGAGCTCCAGGGATATACCTGTTTCTGCCCCATAGCACTAGGATTACAAAAACATGCTGCCTGGCTTTTATATGTACAGAAAGCACTCCACCTAGCTGGGCAGTAGGGGTGCATATGCCTTTAATCCTAGCACTCAGGAGGCAGAGATCTGATGTGGGATGCCTTTCTGTACACTGAAATAAGTGCTGCTTTTATTGGTTGACTAATAAAGCTGCTTTGGCTTATGGGAGAGTCGAATATAGCTAGGTGGGAAAGCCAAGCTAAACCCAGGGAGAAAGAAACTGGAGTCGGGGGAGATGCCAGCAGCCACTGGGGAAACAAGATGTGAGATAACAAACTATGGGCCTTGTGGTAAAATATAGAATAAAAGAAATAAGTTAATTTAAGATTTAAGAGCTAATTAATAATAAGTCTGATCTAATATGCCAGAGTTTATAATTAATATTAAGCCTCTGAGTGGTTATTTAGGAACTGCCAGACAGGAGAGAAACCTCCCATTTACAGAGATCTCTGAGTTTGAGGCCAGAATGGGCTACAGAGTCAATTCCAGGACAATCTGGGCTACACAGAGAACCCCTATCTTAAAAACAAAACAGAAAACACTCCACATGAAGCACTGGATTCCTAGCAGTGCATAAACCAACCAGGCATGGTGAAGCATGCCCTTAACTCTAGCACTAGGGAAGTAGAAGTCCAAGGTCATCCTTGAGTACGTAATTACTTTGAGGCCAGCCTGGACTACATAAACCTGCCTTAAGAAGAGAAAGAAAATGTAATTTTTGTTATAATGAATACAAAAATGCCCAATTATAACTAATGTTATAACACTCCAGAAGTGGCAGAGGCAGAAGTCCCAAGAAATCCAATGCTAGTGAAAAGGTCCTTACCACTCTCTTCCCAGGGTATGACTTTGTTCTCTTCTAGCTTCATTGGGTTCTCAAGCAAAGTAAGATGACCATCCTCTATGTTTATTCTATAAGCAATCTAATCACCTACCAATACATTCCTTTTCTGGTTAGGTGAGTGAGCACTACTTTATGTTGCTGCAAACAAGAACCAAGCCTAATACACAAGCAATAAATAGCAGGTGGCCACTACTTTCATGCAAGGAAAATGTTCAGTAAAAGTTCTCTTAAACAACCTCTAGCAGTTTAGTGGATAGTCTGACTTCCATCACTGCAATGTTCAGGCTCCCATAGTGTGCTTAACTTCTAGAGGCTGTCACTTGAATGCACAGTCCTTGCTCTATCACAGCTGTCATCACGCTAACAAGCAGTTGTGCTTGACCTTTAAGCTCTTTGTGTCCACTGACCTCATAACTGTGCAATTTAATTAAATATTATGTAAACTGTTAAAATAAGAACATTAAAGATTTTTCCCTATGAAAATAAAGGTGAATGCTTTAGAATCAGTTCATAAAGGTAAAGAGTAAAGTTACTGCCTAAATATCTGTATAAAGATCAACTTTACAATCTGAAATAAGACTGACGTTTTTAATTTGCTTCCTTTTAATACAGCAGTTCTCAACCTGTGGTTTTTGACCCCTTGGGAAAACCTCTATCTCCAAAAATATTTATATTATGATTCATAACAGTAGCAAAATTACAGTTATGAAACAGCAATGAAAAAAATGTTATGGTTGGGGTCACCATAACATGAGGAACTATATTGAAGAGTCACAGCATTACGAAGGTTGCCAACCACTGTTTTAATACAATCAAACTAGAAACTGGCAATCTGGAATGAAACAATCAGTATGGTTTATGCAAGAAAGAAAAAGACAGGTGCTGCAGAGATGGCTCAGAGTTGTTGTCGGTGTTTTCTGTCCTGCCCAGTTCCCGTAGTTGTTAAATCCCAAAGAAATCACACAGAGGTCTACATTAATCATAAACTGATTGGCCCATTAGCTCAGGCTTCTTATTAACTCTTATAACTTATATTAGCCCATTATTTTTATCTGTGTTAGCCACATGGCTCAGTACCTTTTTCAGCGGCGTGGTCCCATCTTGCTTCTTTGATGTCTGGACCGGACTGCAGAGGGAGCTTCCCTCTTCCCAGAATTCTCCTGTTCTCATTGATCTGCTTCTACTTCCTGTCTGGTTGTCCCACCTATATTCCTGCCTGGCTACTGGCCAATCAGCGTTTATTTAAAACATAATTGACAGAATATAGACAATTGCCCCATACCACAGAGTGGTTAAAAACACTGGCTGCTCTTCCAGAGGATCCACGGTCAGTTCCAGCACCTACATGGTGGCTCATAAACTTCAATAGCTCCAGACCTAAGAGATCTGATGCCCTCTTCTGGCTTGCTTAGACACCAGGCACAAACATGGTGCACAGACATACATGCAGGCAAAACACATAAAATAAAATGAATTAGTAAAATTAAAACAACTAAAATATTTTTAAAAGATAAATGAAATTTCTAAAAGATCCATATATAAAGGAAGGACTTTAGATCTACATATAAATATTGTTAAATAGGTTTAAGTCCTACCACCCATGTTTGTCTAGTGACTGCAGAAGTCAGAAGAGGGTATCAGAGCCCCTGGAACTATATTTTAAAATGGTTGTGAGTTGCTACATGGGTGCAATAAAAACCCACACTAAGACAGAAGTAGGTACCAGGAGTGAGATGGATAGATTTTGTGGACTTATGGGGCTAATATTTTACAAATGTCAATAAGATGAAGTTGGTCAATAGACCTAGTCCATACTGATTCTGTAATTTTTATAGCTCTCCTTTGTGGAAGATAAGTTGATTATATGCCGTGCCACTGTGTCCTTTGGTTAACTTAAACACGGATAATATTGGTGTTTGCGAGAGTCTGCGATCTACACTGGAACCAGAGTGGGACTGAACCAGTTACCTAAGACACAGAGAGAAAAAGCTTCACCAGGAGAAGCCAAGAGCAAACCCGGTCCCAGGACACGAGCATTTCAGGATTGACCCAGCTACCAGATCCAGAGCCAGAGATGGCCACCAGAACAGGTACAAGGGAGTAACTGCTGAGCGAGCGAGCCAGAGCCAGAGACTGCTGGGGGTCCGAGACCTTTAAGGGAGTAGACCTAAGCCAACACCCCGTGGGTCTGGGCTAGAATATAGGACCTCCCAGGAACTAGGTGGGAACCAAGACCTCTGCCAGCCTGGGTGTGAGTGAACCTGGGTCCTCCTATGGAAATAGGTAGGAACCAGAGATTGCGGTGGGGACAGGCGCAAATCTGGGACCAAATTGAGAGCTGAAATCAACAAAATAGAAACAAAGAAAACAATACAAAGAATCAATAAGACAAAGAGTTGGTTCGTTGAGAAAAATCAACAAAATAGACAAACCTTTATCCAAACTAACCAAAAGGCAGAGAGAGAATATCCAAATAGACAAAATCAGAAATGAAAAGGGGGGAAGCATTGTTTTGAGTAAGTAACCCAGACACAGAAAGACAATTATCACATATACTCACTCATAGGTGGTTTTTAAACATAAAGCAAAGAAAGCCAGCCTATAAACCACAATCCCAGAGAACTTAGACAACAATAAGGACACTAAGAGAGACTTACACAGATCTAATCTACATGGGAAGTAGAAAGTATAAAAAGACAAGATCATCTGAGTAAATTGGGAACATAGGGACATTGGGGGAGGGTTGAAGCAGGGAGGAGAGAGGCAGGGAGGAGAGCCCAGAAAAATGTAGAGTTCAGTAAATTAATAAATAAATAAATAAATATTGTTAAATGAATGAATGAATGTTTTAGGTTTTTAAAAAAATGACTAGGCTTAGCTAGGCACATGCATGTAATTCCTACACTAGGAAGGTGAAGGAAGAAGGATCAAGAATCCAAGGTTAATCAGAGCTATACAGTATGTTCCAAGCCAGTCTTGGCTACATTATATTTCAAAATAAGAAAATCTTGGTGCTAGAAAGATAGCTAAGCAGTTAAAAGTATTTACTACTGCTCTTGCAGAAGACCCTGGTTCAGTTCTCAGCACCCACATGATTGCTCAAAACCATCTGTAACTCTAGTTCCAGGGCGTCTGTTACCTTCTTCTCAATCTCCAAGGGCTCCTGCACACACATGGTGCACAAAACATCATACAGGTTCACACATGAATACATAAATACAAATAAACAACTTTTCATTTTGTTCTTCTCATCTAGAATTTCACTTCATTTTTGTTCTATAAAGTCATTAACTGAAATAGCCTCCTATAAATAATAACAATCAGTATGTTACTCTACTGATTTTCAAGTTGTAGTCATTCAGAACACTCAAAAGTAACATGATTTTCCTCACATACAGGTTTCAATGATAGCTGATCTTTCTCTAAAAATATTTACAAGTTGTAGTAAAAATTCTATTTCCCATGCCAGGCAGTGGTAGCACAGGCTTTTAATTCCAGTACTCAGGAGGCAGAGACAGGCGGATCTCTGTGAGCTTGAGGCCAATCTGGTCTACAAAGTTAGTTCCAGGACAGGCTCCAAAGCTACACAGAAAAACCCTGTCTCGAAAAACCAAAAAAAAAAAAAGTAGTTTCTTTTTAGAACTGAAAACACACACACACACACGCACACACACACACTTCATGCACACGCACACGACTCCACTGTATATACACACCACATTATCTGAGAAAGTCAGTACCACTGAAGTCCTCATCAAATTATTTAAGGTGTGACCTTGTTTGCTCTGTTTTATCTTCTTTGGGTTATTGCTCATTTTCTAAATCTGGCTGACGATCCTTCCTGCCAGCTCTATAAGCAATCTAATAGCCTACCAATAAATTCTGGTGAATCAAAACAAATTGGGTTGGATGAGTCAAAACCTTTGTGCTCCTCCCACCTTTAAACTATTGTGAATAATGCTGTAATGGATAGTTGCATATAAATATCTGCTCAAGTCTGCTTTTCATCTGTCTGGTATATGTCCAGATGAGAACTGGTGACTCTTGTGTTAACTGTGTTTAGTTTTTAAGGATCTTCCCATTCTGTTTTCCACCATGACTGGGCCATATACACGTTACCAAAAATGCACAGGGTTTCTGGCATCTCCATATCCTTATCCATGCTTATTATATCCTGGATGCCACGTAACATGCTTTGGTTTTACATTTCAGAAATGTTAAAGAAAAATGAATAATCAAAATTAAAATATGACCAGGCATGGTGGTGCATGCCTTTAATCCTAACACTCTAGAACTCTGAGTTCAAAGCTAGTCTAGCCTAGTTTACACAGTGAGTTCCAGGCCAGCCAAGTCTATACAGAGAAACCCTGTGTTAAAAAATAACTAAAATATGAATAAAACACAAAAGAATATTTGATTATCAGTCATTTCCTTCCTTATATAATATAGATATAAGCATTACTTCATTTATAGTTTATAATTTTTCTTGATTTTTTGGCTTATTTGAAATATGGACTATATAGCTTGGGCTCACCTGGAACTTGTTACATAGTCCCAAAATAGCCTTAAAATTGTAATCCTCCTGCCTCAGCCTCCAAAAAGCTAGAATTATAGGTGTGTACCACCACAAAAACCTTATTATAGCTTAAACATGAAATATAGTAATAATAGCCTTGAACTCTAGTTCATAAATGATTGGTCTAATGAATTAGGCCAATAATTTGGAATGAGGTCAAGAGGATCAGGATAAAAAGACAAACCAATGGCCATTAGTGACTGGCTCCAGTTTTGTACTTATTTTCAGTAGATATAAGAAACAGAAATGTTGTGAATATTCTTTCTACTAGTTCTTCAAATGTCTAGCTTGCATTTAGATTTAAAAGTATTTCTCTAAAATTTCTTCTAAAAGTAACACAAAGTAGTAAATACAATATTGTGCTTTCAGCACTAGGAAATAATAGTGAAGTAATAATGAAGCCATATTGACTGTGAGTACAGCAAAGTAAACAGTCTAGTTAAGATGATATGGACAATATCCATAATCTACAAACAATTAACTTAGCACCCTTAGCAACCTGCTCTCTGCTACAAGCAGCAATGCACAAACAAAACCAAACCCATTAGAATAACAGCAGGTTTATTAACAGAAACTAAAATCCAGGAACAGCTCAGAAAGAAAAGCAGATTAGCATACTTAGCAGAAGTATCCTAATGAAGGAGAACTAAAAAGCTTTCATGATTGGCTAGGTGTGGTAGCACACGCCTTTAATCCCAGCACTAGAGGCAGAAGTTATAGGACAGTCTGGTCTAAGTAGAGAGCTCCAGGACAGCCAGGGCTACGTAATAAAACAAGTTCCAGGAGTACACAGAGAAACACTGTCTGGAGAAACAGCTTCATGATAAGCAAGGCTGCTCTTCCAGAGGACTTGGGTTCAATTCCTACCACCCACACCTGACACCCCCACACAAACATACATACAGACAAAACACAAATACACACAAAATAATAAATAAGTAAATTAGTTTAAAAAAAAAGACTGAAATGTTACTCCAAACAAATCGAGCTCAAACAACTATACTAAATCTGACAAGGAAGACTTCAAACCAAAATTAGTAAGAAATAAATTTAAAAGGTCATATTATCAAGGAGACAGTTTACCAAGAGGAGGTAATGATTCTAAATATATACACATCAAATACTGGCACACCCCAATTTCATAAAAACAAACACTACTAGATAAAAATGCACAGACTGACTACAACACAGTAAAGTGTGTGACTTCAATGGCCCGCTTCCACCAACAGATAGGTAATAGATTCAAAAAAAAAAAACACCTCCTGTAATATCAGCATGTAACAGGATAATACAGAAGAATCATAATTTTTAGGTTAATGTTGGTTGCATAGTGAGATTTTTTTTAATGGACTATGCAAACAAACTATAAACTAAAACAATGACATTGATTTAATCACTGTTCCACTGCTATGCAGAGACACTATGACCAAGGCTTTCTATAAAAGAAAGCATTTAACTGAGGACTTGTTTTACACTTTCAGAGGGTCAATCCATTATCATCATGGCAAGAATCATGGTGGTAAGCATGATGCTGGAACAGTAACTGAGAGCTATATCCCAACCTGCAAAGCAGAGAGAGTGAGAAAGAGACAGACAAAGACAGAAGGACAAAGAGAGACTGGGCTTGGCAGGCACATTTGAAACCCCAAAGCACACCATTAATGACACACTCCCTCCAGCAAGGTCACATTTTCTAATCCTTTTCAAATAGTGCCACTCACTGCTGACTAAGCATTCATATATATGACCCCATCGGAGCCATTCTTATTCAAACCACCGCAGACATCTTGTTTCTTTGCTTACTGCACTGGCAAGAAATTAAAAGAACACTAATGTTAGGGTATAGAAAAATATTTTATCATACTGTTAACCAAGTCTAAATCACTATGGCCTTTTTGACAAGGCAATTTTGTAAGACAAACACAGGATATGTACATGACTCAGCAACTTTACTGAAAAGAATCTAACAAAAAACTACTTCTGTAGATGTATAAAAGCAATAGGGAAGCCGGGCAGTGGTGGTGCACGCCTTTAATCCCAGCACTCGGGAGGCAGAGGCAGGTGGATCTTTGTGAGTTCGAGACCAGCCTGGTCTACAA
>JAQHUG010000121.1:2518938-2537977 GCA_028555095.1 Dicrostonyx torquatus
AAAAAAAAAAAAAAAAAAAAAAAAAAAAAAAAAAAAAAAAAGGAACTTGGTTTTTTTTGTCTTTACAGTTTCACAGACCAAAAAAAAAATCTCCTAATGTATTTTTAATGTTAAAAATTGTATTTATTTTTCTTTATATGCGCATCAGATGCCCTAGAGCTTGGGTTACAGATGGTTGTGAGTTACTGTGCAGGTGCTGGGAATCAAACTCAGGTCCTTCAAAGGAACAACCAGTACTCTGAACCACTGAGCAGTCTTCCTCAGCCCCTCAATATAGCTTTTAACAAGCTCGTTATTTTTTTTCCTTGACAAGATGAGTTTTCACCTTTCCTATTAAAGGATGCACTTACAGCTTTCTCTCAGCACAAACACATTTGCCACTCTTGAACTTTCAGTTCATATTTATGTAAAATGAGGACTGCTTGATGGCTCCCAGGGAAAGTGCTTACTTACTGCACAAGCCTGAACACCAGAGTTCAATGCCCCAACCCACACAGAGGTGGAGGGCAGAATATAAAGAGTTACAGGTCCAGTCTCAAAAGATTAAAGATTCAAGCAATGGTTATAAGAGTACATTTCACTTTCACACACATATGCACACCCACACACGCCACAGTTTTTCCTTAAAATGCTATTTTGCTCAGGGGGGTGGTGGCATATGCCTTTAATCCCGGAATTCGTGAGACAGAGACAGGTGGATCTCTGTGAGTCTGAGGCTCCAGCCTGGTGTACGGACTGAGTTCCAGGACAGCCAGGGTCACACAGAGAAATCCTGTCTCAAATTAAAAAAAAAAAAAACCCTGCTATTGCTCAGAAAGAAAAAACAGATCAGAGACTAAATGAAGATAGGGAAAAGTAGATAGATCTGAGAAATAGTAGACAACAGATTTGGTGATTGACTAAATGTGGGCATGAGTATTTTAAAAAGTTCTATCAATTTTCTTGCTCTATTTAAGTGTATATACACCACACCCACCCACACACACACACACACACAAATAAATACAATAAAATGTTTTGGTTTTTTTTGCCAGGTAGTGATGGTGTGTGCCTTTAATCTTAAAATTTAGTAGGCAGAGGCAGGAGAATCTCTCTGTTCTAGACCAGCCTGGTCTACAAAACAAGTTCCAGGACAACAAGGAATATATACAAAAACCAGGTCTAGAAAAATGAAAAACAAAACCAAAATACAGAGTCCTAGGGTAGAAGCATACACAACTGACAAAAACAAACCAAAAAAAAAAAAATGAAATGTTTCCGAATGAGGTTCTGCTATAGTTACAGCTAGGTGCCTAGTCTCGATGTCATTAGAGAGGCTGCCTCTAACTGAAGCGGATGAAGAGCCCCACAGCCAAACATTAGGTGGAGAGAAAGCCCAGGTTGGAGATCTCCATCTGGTCCCGCCCCTTGGAACTCTCAGGAAACTCCAAGGAAAAGGGGAAGGAGGAATTGTGGGACCCAGATGGGTCGAGGATGCAGGAGAGCATGGTCCACAGAATCAACAAAGCAGAGCTCATAGAGGTTCACAGACACTGAAGCTGAGCATGCATGGGTCTGCACTAGGCCCTCTGCGTTGTGGTTTTCATAGCTCGGTGTTCTTGTGGGTCTAACAGTGGGCGTGAGGGTGTCTCTGAGTCTTTGTTGCTTTGAGGACCCTTTGCCTCCTTCTGGGTTGCCTCGTCCAGCCTCGATATGAGGGTCTGTGCCTGGTCTTTATTGTACCCTGTTATACTACTGTGTTTGGTTGATATCACTGGGAGGCCTGTCCTTTTCTGAAGGGAAATGGAAGAGGAGGTGGAGCTGCGGGAGAGGAGTCAGGGAACAGCAAGGAGTGGAGGGTGGGGATATAATATATGAGAGAAGATTAAGTACTTTCTAAAAACCCTGCGACTTTCTAGACAGGTTGGGGGGGTTATTAGCTTTAACTTACAGATAAGGAAACAAAGGCTAGGAAATGCCACCTAATTTGCCCAAGGTCACAGTGTGTTAGTAGCAGACCTGACAAACTCCAGACTCAGCTGAACTTTAGTGCACTTTCCACTACTACACAACAGATCCAAAGTTCACGCTTGCACCACACACATGATCCATCTACAGAAGGTCTCACATACAATTATTTTACTTACTATTCACAACCTATATGTTAGACAGAGCAGGTACTGTCATTTTACTAATGAGTACATACTAAATAGAGAAAAAAATTGGCATAATTTCTTGAAATACAAAAATACCTAAAGTTTATTTGTTGGATTAAAAAGGAATCTGAACTACAAATTTGGTTCTAGGACAACCAGGACTGTTAAGCAGAGAAACACTGTCTCAATTAAAAATAAATAAAGAAACCTTAAGATGGGAAACGAAAAGATTCAAATTGCGAACTTGGCAGGACTCATTGTCTGTACACAGTAGGTAAACTGACTGAAGGGAGAAGAATGGCTTGGGCAGCATTCAGGTCCCCCATTGCATAATCCCATGGCCTGTGGGTTCATGTAGCACAACAACCTGAGATGAAATGAAGTAGGGTGTCTCAAACTTGCAGATCAGGATCTACAAGCACATCTAGAAAGCTTTACTCCTGACACCCCAAACTGGTTCCAGAATGTCTTCTCCTCTATCATGTACCTACCCCCTTCCTGTCATATGGCCTAGATGAGATTCTCAGTGAGATAAAATAGGGAAGTAAGCAAGTCCATCTCAGGACTACACTAGCAGAACCTGTCCTGACCTCAGGATGTCAAAATTAAAAGAAGCTAGGCTGGGCTAGCAAGATGGGTCTCAAGTAAAAGCACTTCTCATCAAGCCTCATGACCTGAATTTGATCCCAGGGTCCCACAAGGCAGAACCAATTCTTCTCAACTATTCTCTGACCTTCACATACACAACATGGTGCGTACACAGACAAATATTTTAAAATTTTTTAAAAATAAGTTGAGCATTTCTCCCTGGTAATCCCTCCTCCTTTCAGGAGGTCTTCCTTACGTTTTCTTCATAAACCTATACTTATTCATATTATAGGGGATCACAGCTATAATCCCAGCACTCAGGAGACTGAGGCAGGAAGATTGCTATGAGTTCTTGGTTAGTCTGGTCTACATATCAAAGAAGTAAAATGTTAAACATAGAGATCATCATAACAAAAGATTGGATGTGAGAAGGTGATCTTATGTGATCATTCTGCCTGTTTAGTGAGGGAGGAAAAGAACTGAAAACTGCCAGGACAGTAATATCAAACCTTTCTAGAACATGATAACACATCAAATCCAAAGGTAAAAAGAGAGAAAAGACAGGTCATAGCAGGCATTCATGTGGCAATCCACCTATGCTGCAAGCCAACCTAAAGGGAAACAAACATGTTACAAGCAGTTCTTGCTTCAGAAACCTCTACCCAAGGTGTGCTTAGGAACAACAGAAAACCAAGACACAAGTGGTCTGGCCAGTTGCTTCAATTATGAAAGAGAGATAACCTAAAACTGAGCACATGCTTCAGATGCAGAACATAATCTGCATTTCCAGAGCTGTGGGTGCGTCTCAGTGGCAGACAGCTGGTCTAGCTTGAGGGAGTGTCTGGGCTCCATCCCGGACTCACAAAATGTACAAGCTAAAACAACTACTGGTAAGTCTCAAATGGATGGGTCAAGTAGTTGTAGTTGATTGTCTTCATATTTGGGAAGGGGAAGCATACTATTGCAGAATCACAGTCAGAAATCAAAGCTAGGGCTGGGTACGGTGACACACACACCTGCAATCCTAGCACTTAGGAGGCTGAGACCAGAGCAAAGCAAATTCGAGGCCAGATTGGGCTGCATGTAAAGTTTGAGGCCACCCTAAACTATACAGGGAATATGAGGTCAGCCTCAGCTATATAAAGAGATCCTGCCTCAGAAAAAAAGAGAAAAAAACAAAGCTAGGGCTAGCAATACAGACTTGGTATTGTCCTTGCCTAGCCTATGTAAATTCCTGGGTTTAATTTCTACCAGTGTATAAGCCAGACATGGTGATACATATCTGCTCTTCTGCACTCACGTAGTAGAGGTGGAAGGACCAAGAGTTCACTATCATCTTCAGCTACATAGCTAGTTTGAAAGCAGCATGAATTTATGAAACCCTGTCTCCAAAAAGAGAAAGAAAAGAAAGAAGGCAGGCAAACAGACTAATCCAATGTACTGTTTTGCTTGAAGATATTGGGCACCCTAACAACTATCACACAGTACAGATCCTTTCTCTTTCCCTGACTAACTTTCTTCTGTTTATCCTGATCTCTAAGACACCTCACTGGCACTTAATGTACATATTGATTAGCCTTTCTATTGCCACTTGTTCCTAGGATTAATGACCCCAGTCACTTGATACAAATATCATATCTATGAAGTTATATACTTGAGAAATCTTACAACAAAATTCTAAACTTGGAAATCTCAGAGATAAGACCAAACCAAAGAATATGACTCCAAAGCCTACACTTCTTGCCCCCTCTGAAACACCAGACCCACAAATTTAAATAGTCCCCAAAGCCTTCACTTTCAATGTTTTGCATCAACATAAAATCCCTATTACAGGCTGGCAAGCCCTTCACTAAAAGCCACACACTACTTGATCTCGTTCTTTTCTATCCCTTCATCTAGAACGTTGTCTTTCTCATATTTAAATCCTATCACTGACTAATCCAGATAGATAGGACTGTCCACTGTGTTCACTAGCATATCTCTTGTGAGCAGGGTGGCAACTTATTAAATCACTATTGAGTAAGTAAAGGAACTGAAGTCCCATCTCCATTATGAACAGGAATTCCAAACACTCCTACTCCTACTGCTTTCTTTTGTACTGTCAAAAATCTTGGAACCAGTATCACAGCCTAATACCTAATTTCCCTGCATTTGACTTCTTTCCCTGGCTAGGCTCCACTAGAGACCAGACACCTTGCAAATCTCTGCGTATCTCACAGGATATAAGAAAAATTGGATACACAGGAAGCACACCATAAACACTTCCTAGCATACAGATGAACTACATGAGAATCCCAACTACACCAACTTCGTGAGAATAGTTATTTTTGCTCACCATGTTAGAGATGTCCAGGCCTCTTTGCTTGCTGACATTTTCCATTTCAAAACTCATTAAGCAGAACTGTGATCAAGCATTTCGCATTTAAGGAAAGCATCTGGAAAATCTCGATGCCCTGGAGTTTGTGGCTTGCTGATTACATAAGCAACTGTTACAGGTTTTCATGGTAGGGAACTCGAATGACTGCATCACGGTGATTTATCTGCTGGTTAGCATGAGTTCCAGGATGCATGTCACATGTTCAAATAGTAGGTGTACTGTTGGCTCCTGGACCCTCCCAAATCCAGTTTTCCCTTTTCTGTGGCATAATGTAGAAATTAATTATTGCTTGTGGGTATTGATTGATATATAGTTCTTACAGTCTACTAAATTGATAGTGGAGAAGAACTATAATTTCTAATTTTATTACATAAGTTACTAAAATTACTTTTACAATGAATAACACATTAAAATAATAATAGTAGTAACTGAAATTTATTGCATGTTTTTACTACTTGCCAAACACTTTTTTTTATTTTGGTTTTGGTTTTTCTGAGACAGGGTTTCTATGTAGCCCTGGCTATGTCCTGGAACCCTGTAGACAGGATGGTCTCAAACTCAGAGATCCGTTTGCCTCTGTCTCCTGAGTGCTGGGATTAAAGGCGTGCGCCACCACCGCCCGGCCAGAGTCCCCATTTTTAACATGATGTTATATTGCCTCTCTCTAACAACACAACATTGTAATACAAAAGTGACTTAAGGTGCTTAAAGTAGCAAGAGAATATATCCACTGGATCCAAGAAATGTAACTGGGAATGCTGTGATCTGTACTTGCTTATTAAGTTCTACTGTACTTTCTTTCAGAACAGTTCAATCCTACACATTATTATATGATAATAGTGAAGTGTGGTCAAGTTTACTATAAAGATAGGAAAACACGTCAGTGGTACTGGCACACGACTTTAATCCCTGCAGAGTTAAGAGGATCTCTGTGAATTCAAGGCCAGCCTTGTTGACATTGTGAGATTCTGATAAAAAAAAAAAAGAAAAGAAAAAGGAAACTACAGGTCCTTTCTTTTGAAATTAGATGAAGGTAACAATTTTTCTTGCAGAGTCTTTCACTGTAGCTTAGGGAAGCCTGGAATTCATTATTTAGTCCAAGTTTGCCTGCCCCAAATTCAGGCAATTCTCCTGCCTTGGCTCTCTAAATGCTAGGATTATAAATGTGACCTGCCACGTCCAGTTCTTGTCTATGTGGAGTTTTTTGCTTGGGGTGTTTTTTATCTTTTGTTTTGTTTTGAGATAGAGTCTTATATCCCATACATATACTGGCCTCCAACTTCCTACAACATGGGACTCAACTCTTGATCCTCTTGCTTCTACCTCCCAATGCTAGTATTATAGTAATGTGCAAGCACTCTTGGTTTACCTGTGAGCTTTCAAATCATATTTCCTGCCTGTAAATCAGTCTAGCCTATATAGTAAGACTATCTCAAGATAGATAGATAGATAGACAGACAGACAGCTAGACAGTCAGACAATAGACAGATACATCTTAACTGGGCATGATGGAGGGTGGAGAGTACTTGAGAGGCTAAAGTGGGAAAACTGCTTGAACTGAGAAGTTTGGACAAGCCAAAGCAACACAGCAAAACTACTGTCTCAAAATAACAATGACAACAAAATTACAATTCTCCTATGTTAAATAAGGGCATAGACTTTGAAGCCAAGATTGAGTGTTTTGAAACCCTAATTTATCCACATGCTATGTCTGGGAATAGAATCTGCTATCATGACATATAGCTAGTCTTGGGCTGGGGATTCAGTCCAGTGGCACAGAGCTTGCCTGGCATGTACAAAGCCCACGATTCATCCTCAGAACCTGAAGATATTATCCCTACCAAAGTACAAACAATAGACAAAGTGTGAGATTTCTTTTGCAGACCAAACTGTTCTGATCCCTATCATTTATATGCATAAAAATAAGTACTGCAAGTGCATGGGGGTACATGTCTATGATTGTAGCACTGGGGAGGTTAAGGTAGCACAATTCCAAGTTCAAGGCCAACCCAGCCTATACATTGAAACTCTGTCTCAAAAACTGCATAAAAAGATTTAAGATCCTATGCCTTACCACATGTTCTAGAGTTAAGATATGGGAATTTGTAGGTTATATTTTTAATAATCACTGTGGACAAACTCTTAAGACAATTCTAATCAGGCTTTTGCACTAAATGTCAAATTATACAATGTAGAAAATAAATCTATGAGGGCTGGAGAGATGGCTCAGCTGTTAAGAGCACTGACTGTCCTTCCAGAGAACCCAGGTTTGATTCCTAGCACCCACATGGCAACACGCAACTGCCTGTAACTCCAGTTCTGGTGGATTCAAAATGCTCACAAACATGCAGGCAGGCAAAACCTCAATGTGCATTAAATAAATAAATAAATGCTTTAAAAAAAGAAAATAAATCTGTTAACAATCATCACTCAGTAGATTAAAGATTTAAAAACATTTAAAAAGCTAGGTCTGGGCTGGAGCAATGGCTCAGTGGTTAAGAGCACTGACTGCTCTACCAAAGGACCCAGGTTCAATTCCTAGCACCTACATGGCAGCTCACAACTGTCTGCAACTTCAGTTCCAGGGGACCTGACACCCATGACAAAACACCAATGCATATAAAATAAAGATAAATAAATTTGTTAAAAAAATAAAAAGCTAAGTCTAAGTATAATGAAAGCACAAAAGCCGGAGGATGCCACTGAATTCAAGGCCATTCTGAGTACACTTGAGTTCTAAGCACCACAGACTACAAAGGGAAACTCATTATCAAAAAAAAAAAAAAAAGTAGCCAGGAGGTGGTGGCGCACACCTTTAATCCTGGCACTCTGGAGGCAGAGGCAGGCAGAGCCTTGTGAATTCGAGACCATCCTGGCCTACAAGAGCTAGTTCCAGCACAGGCTCCAAAGCCACAGAGAAACCCTGTCTCGGGAAAAAAAAAAAAAAAAAAAAAACAAAAGGAAAAAATATCTAAAGGCTACATGGTTACCACAGCCCAAATTAAAAAAATTCAGCTAGAAATATATGTGCTAAAAATACACAATATTGGAAAATACAGACTTGATACATAAGGTATTTATAGTTGTGATTTAAAACTACTATCAAGATATTGTGGCTATAGCCAGACGTGCACAGAGAAACCCTGCCTCTGGGGGAAAAAGATATTGTGGCTATAAATTGGAACTAAAACTTAATAGCTGAATTAACCTTAAAATAGGAAGCTAGGAGTGATGATTCATGCCTGTAATCCCAGCACTGGGAGGAAGGGGCAGGAGGATTAGGAGTTCAAGTTCAGCCTTGTTTACGTACTGAACAGCCTGGACTACAAGAGAACCAATCTCAAAACAAACAAAATTTAGGCATGGCAACTCACACCTGCAGTCCCAACACCTGGGAGCTGAAGCAGGCTACATAGTAAGTTCCAGAAAACCTTGGCTTGGAATAAAACCGTTTCTCAAAAGGGGGGGGGGGAGCTATGTAGTTCAGAGCTCATACTGCTCTTACAGAGGCCCAAAGCTCAGTTCCCAGCACCCAAATCTGGAGGTTCACAACTGCCTGTAAATCCAGCTCCATAGGATCCCATGCCTTCTCTGAACCTCCTCAGGAACCTGCATACATGTGTACATATACACAGAAAAAAATAAAATGATTTGTTTACATTTTTTGAGACAGTTTCTCTATAAAGCCTAGGCTGTCCTGGAACTTGCTCTGTAGACCAGGCTGGCATCAGACTCACAGAGATCTGCCTGCCTTTGCCTCCTGAATGTTGGGATTAAAGGTGTGAGCCCCCACCACCTGACAAATAGATATTTTTTTTTAAAGAGATGCCAAAAGAGATAGCTCGGCAAATAAAACTACCTGTAACTCTTGCAGAGGACCAAAATTTGGTTCCCAGTATCCATATCAGGAAGCTTCCAACTCTCTGTAACTCCAGTTCCAGGGAATCCTATGCCCTCTAGACTTCACAACTATCTAAACACATACAGCATACACACATGTGTGCGAAAACACACAAACACATAAATTAAAACAAAAATAATTTTTAAGAAAAGTGAAATAGCCAGGCACTGGTGGTGCACACACCTTTAATCCCAGTACTTAGGAGGCAGAGGCAGGTGGATCTCTGTGAGTTTAAGGACAGCCTGGACTACAGAGCTAGTTCCAGGACAGCTAGGACTGTTACACAGAGAAAACCTATCTCAAAAAATCAAAAATAATAGTTCCAGCGCAGGCTCCAAAGCCACAGAGAAACCCTGTCTCGAAAAACCAAAAAAAAAAAAAAAAAAAAAAAAAATCAAAAAAAGAAAAGGAAGGAAAGAAAGGAAAGAACATTTTTTGTAAAAATGAAACACACTATATCCAAATGACACTAATATTAATATTTAGTACTATACTTATTAATAATCATATCCTAAACTTGGTATTATGTTTACTAATACACTAAAATAATTAATATTAATATATAATTGAATTAACTCTAATTATTATTAATATGAATTCTATTAGAATTGGAGTTCAGAGGAAGAGTGTCTAGCATAAAGTAGGCTATATATTTAGCTTCACAAAAAAGAGGAAAAAGAATCAACATTGCCATAATCTTTAGAGCAAATGATTTTATCAACAGAAAAGTTAGACAAGCCAGGCATTGTAGTGGTGGTGCGTGCCCATAATTCCAGCAATCAGGAGGCAAGTACAGAAAGATCTCAAATTTGAGGTCAGCCAGAGTTACACAGTGAGCTCCAGGACCATTCAGACCAGTTAATGAGATCCTGTCTCAAAACGATGTTAGATACCTTTCATTATGCCACCTCAAAGGAGATCACACACACACTTGCAACTCTTAACAACTGAACTCTTTGTAACTATTGGTTAGCTGTAAGGCCAACGCCTCCATGTGCCAAGGATTGAAAGCTGGGATTCTCACATGTTAGGCACATGCTCTATGACTGACCTACATCCAAACTCCTTAGCAGCCACTTTTAAGAAACGTTATCACACCAGTGACTACAAATTTCTCCTACAGAGTTCTGAGAACTTATTTTAGAGGGGGTTGTTGACTTTTCAGTTCTTTTTCTCTGTTCTGACCCTTTTTTGATGGTTTTTCCGGCCTTAATAGAAGCCCTTTCCATTTTTCTTTCTCCCGAGCAGGATGTAGCACATATCAGACAAAAACCCAAGAAAGCAGACCTCGGCTTTCTTGGTGACACAGGCCTTTTATCTTAGTGCTTGGGAAGCTGAGGGAAAAGGATTAGAAGTTCACGGCCAGTCAGGGCTGTATAGTGACTTTCAGGCCAGCTGAGGTTACATAGTGAGACTGTCTCAAAAATAACAAAGTAGGGCTGGGGTTATAGCTCAGTGGTAGAGCTTTTGTCTAGGATGTGCAATTCCTAGCACACATAAGTAAAGAAAATTTAAATTCTTATTTTAAAAAAGAAATAAAGCCCTTAATCCCAGCACTTGGGAGACAGAGGCAGGTGGGTCTCTGTGAGTTTGAGTCCAGCCTGGTCTACAGAGCTAGTACAAGACAGCTACAGTTGTTAACACAGAGAAACCCTGTGAAAGAAAGAGCCGGGTGGTGGTGGCGCACGCCTTTAATCCCAGCACTCGGGAGGCAGAGGCAGGCGGATCTCTGTGAGTTCGAGACCAGCCTGGTCTACAAGAGCTAGTTCCAGGACAGGCTCCAAAGCTACAGAGAAACCCTGTCTCGAAAAACCAAAAAAAAAAAGAAAGAAAAAAGAAAAAAGAAAGAAAGAAAAAAGAAACAAAGAGGACGGAGAGTAGGAGTACATAGTTATATAAAAGTCAGTGGGAAAGTACTTGGTTAGCAAGTACTGAAGACTTGATTCAATACTCACCACCAAACATGAAAGAGAGACAGACAGACAAGGAAGAAAAGAATTATTTTCTTTCTAATGTTAAGAGACACACAGAGCTTTGCGAACTGTCCACCGGGAGTGGAAGAGGGAAGTGATTCAAGTTTTTTCCTTTCCTGTCTGCTTTAGTTGTGACATCAATTGCATTAGCAGGAGCAGCAGCAACCACAACAGCACACAGCAAGCACACTGCTTTTTATGAAGAAACTCAGCAAGCGTAAGTAGCCAGGCTGAAACAGTATCCCTGCCATGTGAAGTAAGCCATTTAAATGCACTTTTGATTATACGTGTGGAAAACTGCACTTCTACACTAGGTACAGTAAAAATTAGGATTTTTTTTCAAATCACCTACACATAGCTGTACAATCCCAAACAAACAACATACAACAATGTCCATATAATCAGTTCAAAATTGGGATATTTTTTCCTCATTTCTATCAAGAAAAGAAGTATTTGTGAAAATCAGTGTGATCTATCATACTTGAACCCACATAATGAGGAAATTAATTTGCTGACAATGCAGGACAACATAGGAACATATTTATGAAACCAGAAACATAGCACCTACTCTACAACACACATTCTAAGTTAATATTGGTACTTTCCTTGTTGTATTACCTCAATAAGTTAAGTATACAAGTTTTCTTGTTTTGTTTTGTTTCTTTGACATAAGGTCTGGCATGTAGCCTAGGCTGGCCTCAAACTCTTAATATTCCTGCCTTGGTCTCTGAAGGGCTGGGAATTAAGTATATGCCACCGCACCCAGAAATAAGTTATACCACATTAAATCACCCTACAGACTGAGATCAAGAAGTAAAAGATTTACAATTGTCAGAATGGTAGTAGTTTTAACTAAAATACTCTCTAGTCATGATTTACTAGCTATCTTCCTCATTCTTGTTTTTACTTAAGTCCTAGGAAATATTCCCCTTGAATAAGAAAACATTGACATCTAATAAAAAAAGGGGCAAAAGCAGGCAAACCTCTGTGAGTTCAAAGCCAGCCTGGTCTACAGAGTCAGTTCCAAACAGCCAGAGTTACACAAAGAAACCCTGTCTCTAAAAAACCAAAGAAAAAGAAAAGATATTCACCTAAACTTCAGGAAAAAACTAGTGTGTATCATTGGCTTGAAGGTCACAAATTAAGATCTGACACTGGTTTGAAGTGTTTTCATTACGTTAGCAAGATGAGGAGAGAAATCAATTGGAAGAGAAATGTAAGGATTCCTTGAGGGGAAATTGGGACAGCTTCTGGATTTAAAAAAGGTTACTCCGTGCCAACGATTTTTTTTTTTGAGACAGGCTTTCTCTGTGTAGTCCTGGCTGTTCTGGAACTAGATCTGTAGACCAGGCTGGCCTTGAACTCAGAGATCCACTGGCCTGTGCCTCCTAAATGCTGGGATCAAAGGTGTTTGCCACCACACCCAGTTGCCAATATTACTTTTAGTCATTGCAAATTAAGGCACAATAATCAAAATTAAAAACTGAGGCTCAACAAAGAAACATAATGAGGGGAAGGCAAGACTTGCTCCCACCCACAAACCATGCCTACCTACTTTCATATCTTTTAAATCTGGGTTTACATTACTAATTAAACCGCATACATTCACTGTTTATCATTTCTATTTTTCTACATGTAGTCCTTTTGTGGATTAACAATTGATTCTATATGACCGTCCTTCATGAGCTCTTTTGTATTTTTACTTTATTCAAGGTGCCAGGGATAGAGCCCTGGGCCTTCCCTGTGGGAAGACAACACTCTTATCACCTAACTACTTCCTCAGCCCTTATTCTTTTTTTTTCTTGAAATCTTGAAAGGGTGTTTGTTAGAAATAAAGACACTGATATACAGCATGATCTTCCCAGTATTTTTCTACCTTAACTATTCTCCCATTCCTACAGAGCTAAGTCTTATCCACTCTTCCAGGCCCAGCTCAAATGCTTCTTTCTACACATCCTTATTGACTTCCTGGTTGTAATGTATGTTAGTGAGTTTTTAAGTGACTAGGTGATTGTGTTTCTTCCCTACTTCATTGCGGGACACTCAAGTACAACAACAAAACCTTCATGTGATTACCATAGATTCAAGAAAGCTTGAAATTAACAAACTAAAATCTCTGCTCAAAATAACCATTCATTAGGAGGGATGGTATAAACACCTAAGTTGTTTATCCAGTTAGTAGGACTCTAGAACCCACGCTCTTCATAGCTGAATTTGACTTAATTGATTGCAAACTCTTTTGAGTTCAGGAACTGTCTCAATCTGGCATCGCCTCATCTCACACCTCAGTATCAACTAATTCAATGTTCTTCACATGCTATCTCAATACAAACCTTATTACTAAATAATGAGGCTATAATTAAAACAAAGTTCAGATCCTAGAAAAATATTGGCTTGTAAACCATGAGTGTTGCCCGAGTTTAAAATAACGTCGGCACCCACAGCAAAAATTGTCAAAAGTAAGATGCAACCCAGCATGTGGTAGGTACTGAATTTAACCCCCAGCACTGAGAAGGGGAAGAGGAAGAGGGAAAAGGGGACAGAGGAAGAGCCTCAGAAAGGTGTCCCAGGGTGGAACAGGGATGGCTGTAGCTTTACTAGAAACGGAGCACAAAGAACAAAACGAAGGGGTGACCAGACTCCGTTTAGCTTATGCTCCCAGAGCGTGACAAGAAGCCAAATGCCCGTTTTCGAAAAACATTTAGTCAGTGACGGTGGTCTTCAGAAGCTCAGTTTCTAAAGTAGAAAGGGATGCCACTAAGCAAACATCCCAGCCCACAAGAATTCCAGTACGGGCAGACCTTCTAGTGGCCACAATTAACACAGGCCACAGACATCAGAATACTCTCTCCAGGACAGCACAACAAAGTGACATAAATCAGGACCCAACCTCCCTTCTCTGTCCTGGTTGGGAGGGTAAAGCCTACGTGTGGTTAAATGTGTGAGTTGTGAAGGAGTTTAGAGACTGCCCCAGTTTAGAGTGGTGACCTTCTCACCACTCTAGACAGTAGAACAACTAACAATACGGCCCCTCCAATGAAGCCGCCGACGGGAAGCCGCTGTGGGACTCACCTGGGTTTCCAGGGCTGGGGTTCGAGCTCCGGCACACCGCGGGGAGGCAGCGATCAACCCGCACGCAGTCTCCGCGCTAGCACACACTGAAGAAGAGTCTAAGCGCCAGCGGCGGCAGCTCCTCCCTCGATGGCTTTCCCAGCCCCAGCCTCCCCAGCCCGCAGCCTTTGCCCCGCCCTCCTCCAAGGCCCCCACTTCCGGGTGATGCCGGAGCCCGGAAGCTGGGCCGACTGGGGAAAACGGTCCACGTCACGTGAAACGGAGCGCGCGCCTTGAGCTTCGTGCGCCCCCTACTGCCCGCACGTAGCCTTGCCTGAGATGGGTTAGGTACTTGCCGTCCTCCTTGGCTCCCAACCCCAGTGCCTAATGCAAACTCAACAAAAAGAGGAAAAAGTACGTGAAGAACAAAAAGAACTTGCCATAAACCTTCTAGATAGTTCGTCCTTCCCAGTTCGCTGTATTCCCAGAGCTTGAAAGGGTAAGAGGGTAGCGAGTTGGAACCAGTCTGGGCTACATAGTGAGTTCCTGGCCAGACTGAGGTATAGAGTAAAGTCCTGTCTCAAAAAAGATTTTTTTTTTCCTCCAGGTTGCAGAGCTAGCTTAGTATTTAAGAGCACTGACTTCCAGAGAAATAATGGCAGCTCACAACCAGTTGTTACTCCAGTTCTCTGGAATCTGATGCCCTCTTCTGGCCTTCTAGGGCACTGCCTACATCTGGTGCACAGATGTACAAACAAGCAAAACACCCATATACACAGAAAAAATAATCTACCCAGATGACAGAATGCTGCTGTAAACTGTTCTCTAACCCCACATACATGCTGTAGTGCATACTGGCGCGAGCACGCACAGACACGCTCATAAACACACACGATTATCTTTAAAAAAAATTATACAATGGGGTTGGAGGTATGTATACTACAGTGGCTGACAATTCCTGGAATTTAATCCCCTATAGGTGAAAATGCTTACCACCAAACCTACTGACCTAAGAGCTCTATCCCTGATGGAGGGAGAGAACTCTCACAAGTTGTCCTCTGGTCTTCACACCTGGACATACAGCACACCCACAAATAAATACATGCAATAAAATAAATAAACTTTTTAAATAAAAAGGAACTGGAGTGATGGCTCCGTGGTTAAAAGCACATACTGTTCTTGTAGAGGACCCAAATTCAGTTCCCAACATTCACACTGGGTAGTTCACAACCACCTGTAACGATAGCTCCATGGGACCCAACACCCTCTTCTGAACTCCAAGACCACCACACCCAAATGTGCACATATCCACACATATAGACACAGAATTTTTTAATTATTTTTTAAAAGAAACTAAGGTGACTTAAGTGGGCTCCCAAATATCAACAAACTGAATTATAACTGAAAGATGATTGGTGTTAAACACAAAGAAATTCACGAACAAAAAATACTTCTCACATGGTTTATACCTTTGACCATTTGATACACATTTGCCCCCTCAACACAATTGTTGAACTATTAAATAAAACTCACTCTATGGTAGGAACCAGGAAACCAGTTGTAAAGAAGCAGGATAGCAAGTCAGCTAGCCCTCTAGTCAATCTAGATAATATTGGTTTATCTGTCACCTACCACATCACTCTAAAATGTCTTTGTCTCCATCCTCTCTTCTGCCCATGAATGCTCAAGTATATTAACATTCCTTTTTTGATTACTATACTGAGTGAGCTTTCATAAGACAATGCCTTAAGTTTCAGGTTTACTGGGAGTTCAGTTACTAAGTACCTCCAAATTGCTTCCGGTATGACATTAGTATATTCTTTTTTATTTTTCGAGACAGAGTTTCTCTGTAGCTTTGGATCCTGTCCTGGAACTAGCTCTTGTAGACCAGGCTGGTCTCGAACTCACAGAGATCCACCTGCCTCTGCCTTCCAAATGCTGGGACTAAAGGCATGTGCCACCACCGGGCTGACATTAACATGTTCTTAACAAAGTCGCCAGGCTAAGAACATCTGGGATTGGGAAGATAGCCTTGTGGTTAAGAATACTATTTCCCAGAACAACTCACAACCGCCTTAACTCCTGCTCCAGAGTATCCAACTCCATATTCTGGCCTCCACTGGCACCTCCACACAGTGGCACACATAAAGAGCAAATCTTTTAACTTTAAAAAAGGTAACATCTGGGGGCTGCAGAGATGCCTCAGTGGTTAAGAGTACAGGCTGCTCTTCCAGAGGTCCTGAGCAGCACCCACATGGTGGCTCACAACCATCTGTAATGAGATATGGTACACTCCTCTGGTGTGCAAGCATACTTGGAGGCAGAATGTTGTATATATAATAAATAAATAAATAATCTTTTTTTTTTTTTCGTTTTTCGAGACAGGGTTTCTCTGTGGCTTTGGAGCCTGTCCTGGAACTAGCTCTTGTAGACCAGGTTGGTCTCGAACTCAGAGAGATCCGCCTGCCTCTGCCTCCCAAGTGCTGGGATTAAAGGCGTGCGCCACCACCGCCCGGCAAACAAATAAATCTTAAAAAAAAAAAGGTAACACCTGGGAGCTGGAGAAATGACTCAAAGGTTAAGAGTGTTGACTGTTCTTCCATAGGTCCTGAGTTAAATGCCCAGAAACCACATAGTAGGTCATAACCATCTGTAATGATATCTGATGCTCTGTTCTGGTATGCATGTAAACATGCAGACAGAATATTGAATACATAAACATAAATAAATCTTATTTTTTTTAAAAAGGCAACATCTGTATTCTCAAAATACAAATGTTTTGTACTTGATAAGCTTAATAAATTCAAGTAACAAAAAATACATGGCAATTCCATTTCAGAGTAAAATTAAAAAGTGTTCTTCCAGAGGTCCTGAGTTCAATTCCCAGTGACCACACAGTGGCTCACAACCATCTGTAATGAGATCTGGTGCCCTCTACTGGCCTATGGATATATGTAGGCAGAATACTACATATATAAGAAATAAATCTTAAAAAAAAATTAAAAACAGAACTTTATGACATTCACCTTAATCTAAAAGTACTTCATAGTCCCTCAAAGCCTTTTAAAGGATTAGCAATGCTTATGAGGTAAATTGTCTCAATTCTTCAACCACAGAAATACATTACAGAGAAGTTAATTTAATGACCTTTCAACTCCAGGTAATAATAAAATTCCAAGTAAGATGCTAAGAGGTAAAACTGACGCCATTTTCATGAAACGTAGAACCTGCCTTGCTGAGTGTAACAGGAAAGCACCAAGGCTAGAATGTTGTGGGGGCAAGAATCAATGAACAACTCATTCATTTCTACTAGTAGTTATGTAGTATTAAAAGTACCCATCAAAGGAGGGCAAGATGAGTCAGTAGGTAGTGCATGTGCTGCCGAATCTGGTGACCTGTTTATTCCCCAGGACCTTCAGGTAAATGAAAGCCTATTCCTGCAAGTTGTCCTGACTCTCACATGTACACCGTGGTGAATGGGAACACAAATACACACAAATTAAGTTAATGTAAAACATTACACACAGCTGACAACCATCATTTACCCAACAGAACAAATCATAGTGACATTTACCTCACCATAAATGAATGCAAATTCTGAAGCTAAAAGGTGTAGGATCTAACATGTTAAGGCATCCAAGTTTCTTATTTAATCACATTTCAGATTTGTATTTGAATGACTTAATACTAGTTTGAACATTTCCACAGACTTCATAAAAATGTTCAAGTTTTTTGGTGGAGACAGAGTCTCAACTATGTAGGATCTGAGTAGCCTGGAACTTGGAGTGATCCTCCTACCTCCCCGCCTTGAATCCTGGGGTTGAAGGTGTATGGCACCATACCAAGCTTAAATTTTATCCAATAGTGTTAGTATAGAGTTACAAATCTTGCCAAGTATAAATCTTACAATCTTTTAGCAAGCAAAATGTAGAATTCATAGCAGATATATTTAAGAGATTGCTAAAGACAACTTCTATAACTCAGTTTCGGTTCTGAGAGGTCTCTAATATTAACTAATACAAATAACTTAAATAAACTTAATACAAATTCCTTGACAGGAATTCCATGTTTTGCTTACTCAAACATTATAAATTTAACTACAGACTACAATTCTAACAAAAAGTAATGGAGTATGTGATTCAATTTACATTTTGTTTAGTTGACATCTTCCACAGCAAGTTCAGTGCCATATACTAAACTCAGGACAATTCCCCAAACCTAAATGTTAGATTAATATTGCTAGAATTACAGAAAACCAACAGGAGAGGCCAATGAGTCCAGTATCAAAATTTATCTCCTTAAAGCCATGATTAACAGATACTCTTAACTGTTACGGCAACAGTAACTAGGAAGTATGTGACAAATGCTTCCTACAAATTAAGGATTATGCTGAAAATCCACCAGCTAATTAAAGCGAATATGCTATAGGGGCTAAAGAGCTAATCTTTAGCAAATCTAGCTCATATTTACAGGATCATTATTCACTTGGGTTTGGTGACAGTCTAAATTCTTCAGGCAGGAGAGGAAGGGAGTTAATGCCAACTCCAAATATAACCATGAGGTAGAGGATACTAGGCATAACCTATCTGGACCAAACTCTTGACCCAGCTCTGTGGTTATTTGTTCACTAGCTGTGATTTCAGCTTACTATAAAGTTGCCTTTCAGAGCAGATTGCCCTCATACCACTTCAAAGAAAAAAGCTGTTTTAAGAGATGGTACAGCTGTTTGACTCAAACACAATGCTTAAATAAATGAAAAGTCATCACGCTTGGCTTCATTTACAAAGGAAAAAAGCAAAACCTAAAATGAAGGTTTCAAAGGTACTTTATTTTTTCTTCAATATGCCATATTTTAGTGGTACATGATTCTTTGACTTGGCATCATTTATAGATTGGTTTTGAAACAATTCCTTGATTATTGCACGAGCTGGCATGACTACTGATCTCTCCATTCCTTGGGGGTGACTCTGCCAACAGGTGACAGGTTCCATTCTATTCCAATTTGTGTTGCTGT
>JAQHUG010000121.1:2545046-2586746 GCA_028555095.1 Dicrostonyx torquatus
AGGGTTTCTCTGTGGCTTTGGAGCCTATCCTGGAACTAGCTCTTGTAGACCAGGCTGGTCTCGAACTCACAAAGATCCACCTGCCTCTGCCTCCCGAGTGCTGGGATTAAAGGCGTGCGCCACCACCGCCCGGCTTCACCTCAGTTTTATAATTCTCTATAATACAGTAAACAGAACTGGACCAAGAAACAGAAGCTTCCTCAGCTAGAAAGCATTATCTTTAATTTTAGATAAGAGTGGTGGATGTTTGATGCAAACTTGCTAAGACTACTTAAACAGAGGGACATGCTTCTTCACAATCTTACTTTTGCTCCCACCAACAAAACAAACTAAATAGTAAAAAGGCATGTGTTTTCTACAATTCCCTCTTGGTCCTCTAAGTTTTTAGTGAAGAGTTGAAAACTGACATTAATAAATTTCAAACCCTTCTATAGGGGCCATGACAATTGTCTCTGTGTTATTCCAAACTTAGTATATGTAGTGCCAAAAAAGCCCAAAAAACTACACTTTTTTAAATTTTTAATTGCATGCATGTGTGTGTGTGTAGGCACACATAGGCTATGGTGCATATGTGGAGGATGAAGGACAGCTTGCAAGAGTTGGTTCTCTCTACCATGTGAGCCCCGGGGATTGAATTCAGATTGGGTTTGGCAACAAGTGTCTTTACCAGCTGTGCTGAGCTATATCACACCAGTCCTCACTTTTGATAGGTCTAGGTATGTAGCCCAGGCTGGCCTCAAACTTGTAGTAATATAGCCTCAGCCTCCCAGTGCTGAGATTACAGCTTTTTCTTTCATGCGAGGGGGTACCAATAGGTTTTCTGTCCCCTGATAATAGGTTTCTCCACCAATTTATTTTTTATTATTTTATTTTATTTTTGTTTTTCGAGACAGGGTTTCTCTGTGGCTTTGGAGCCTGCGCTGGAACTAGCTCTTGTAGACCAGGCTGCTCTCGAACTCACAAAGATCCGCCTGCCTCTGCCTCCCGAGTGCTGGGATTAAAGGCCTGCGCCACCACCGCCCGGCTCTCCACCAATTTATTAAGCCAGATCAAGCTGAATTTGCAAAATTAGAACAGGATTATTTGAGCAAAGCAAATTCAGGGTGGGTTCGCCAGTCCCAGAGATAAGGCTGGAGAAGCCACACATCTGAAATAAAGCAGGGAGCTTATATAGCCTGTAGGTGAGGAGTGGTGACATGTCTGCCACAAACTGGCTTTGTGCTCAAGTATGGTCAAAAGCTGAATGCTTAGGCGAGGGTTTGCAGAGAAAGAGACAGGAATGGGGCTTTTTTCCAGATCATGCAGGGTGAGCTGGAGGTTTCAACCAAATATATGTATATGTATATGTATATATATATTTATACACACATATATGTTATATGATATATATTATGTTGTGCGTGCACACACACACATATACATGCAGGTTTTCCATGTCAAGCTCTAACTGTACTGGAACTCCCTTTGTATACCAGGCTGGCCTCGAATTCTCAGATCCACCTGCATGCCATCTACTTTCCGAGTGCTGGAATGAATGGTGTGCACCATCATGCCTGGCTAGAATATTTTATTATTTTAAACCATATGTGTTTGTGTCTGTTTTAGCATGTGCACCTAGAACAGATGTCTGAGGAGGCCATGAAATCCTGAGCCCAAGAGCTGGAGTTACAGACAATTGTGAACACCTCACTATGGAAGATGGGAACAGAACTCAAGCCATCTTCAAGAACGTATGCATTGAAAAAAGGAAAAAAGAAAGCCGGGTGGTGGTGGCATATGCCTTTTATCCCAGGAGGCAGAGGCAGGCAGATCTATGAACTCTAAGACAGCCTGGTCTACAAAGTAAGATCCAGGATAGATAGCCAGGACTGTTACACAGAGAAACACTGTCTCAAAATACAAAACAACAACAAAATTACTGTGTGTATATGAATGTTTTAGCCGCATGGATGTATGTGTACCAGGTCCCTGGGGACGTCCGAATACGGCATTGGACACCTCTAGAACTGGAACTTTGGTCGGTTGTTAGTTGCTATGGGGGTGCTGGGGGTGTCCTTTGCAAGAACAGTTAAATATTCTTAACTGAGACATTTCTCCAAACGCTCTTCCAGAATATTGTAATAAAGTAAGTTTCTAAAATACGCTTTTTGATCTAAGATCTCTTGTAACCCAGGCTAAATTGGAACTCTGAAGGTTTTTTTTTTAATTTTTTGAGCTCCTAATCCTCCCATTTCCACCTCCCAAATGCTGAGATTTTGGTTGAGAGAAACCACGAGGGCTCTTTATTTATTTATTTATTTTATTTTTTTTTTGAGACAATCTTACATTGCTCAGGCTGGCCTGGAACCCTGGCAATGTAGCAAAAAACAACCCAATGTTTGGATTAGAGGCTTGCGTTACTTAGGCCGTCTAGAATTTGAAACAATTCTAAACGAAAGCTTTCTGGAGGATGATTCCGTTTTTAAACGTACAAACCATTTTGTTCAACACTTCCCTCCAAAAAATACAAGGGCAGCCTTGCACAGCTGCGCAAGCGCATTGAAATTCGCTACCCGCGACGCCTTCACGCATCACGAAAGGGGCGGTGCAGCCTTTTTTAGCAAACCAATAAGAAATCTCCAGATTATCTTTTCCCTATTGGCTCCCTGGAACCAATCGGAAGCGAACTTTTTTTTTTTTTTTAAAAGCGGGCCTCTGCGGCGCTTGACGTAATGTGAGGGGTCGCCCGGCAGGGCTGAGCCGGGCCAATGGGGAGCGACAAGAGTTCGGCTCGCCCATTCTCACGCCCCACCCTCGGACCTTGCTGGAAGAAAGTTTCGCCCGGCCGCCAAGGGAGAGGAGCGAACATGGCCTCGCCGAGGTTGCTCTGCTGTGCGTGTGCGACCGCGGCAGTGGCACTGCTGCTCGTCTCCAGGGTTCCCTCGGCCTCTGCCCAAAGAAAGAAGGAGGTGAGGCTGCGCCTGCCAGCGCTAAGAACTTTCTCGGCTTAGGGCTAGAGAGGGTCAGCTTGCTCCTTCCCCAGGATGTGTGCTTGGGCGTGACTTGGATTCCGCCTTTGGGAGGAAGTTGGCCTCACAAAAGCGGGAGCTGTAACTTCTTGTGTTTTGGGGTCTCAAGTCCAAAAGCAGGCTGAAGCGGGTGACCAGCTGGCTTCCAGCAGCTGGAAAATGTGCAGCTATGAGTTGTGACACTTCTGGAGTTCGGGCCGTTTTCGGGGTCGGACTGAGAAGCCCGATTTGCTACCCAGAGGGTATATATAATACAAGCTTCTGTTGTCGACCATGTCGTTCCCTCTGGCGTGTGTAAGGGCTGTCTTGTCAGCTCAGGAGTAGAAGTAGAGGAGCGAGTTGATGCCATTCGTGCCCGTTTATCAGCATGCTTGGCTGTGTTGTGTGTGCTTGGTAGACACGAATGAACAAACTAAGATACTCCATGCCACCCCTTTGTGAAACAGAATTTGCGATGTGGAAGACATGCAATATCCTTTCTGTCTATTTTTGTTCTGGTTCTTTTGAAGCATTCTCCTACTGTAGCCCATGCTGGCCTTCTTATGAAAATCCTTCTGCATATTTGCCTTCCAAGTGTTGGGGTTACAGGTGTGAGCCACGACACCCAGCTATATTTTTGAGCTTGATGTTTAGCAGTCCAAACAGATGAATCTTTGCACTGTTTTTGAACGTTTATAACTTAGAGCCATATACCCTTAGAACTTTAAAAGACTACTAACAATAAGTTAGAATTATTTATATCCTCTAATTTTATAGGTAAGGAAAACCAACCCTAGGTTTACACAGTTAACTTCTGTAGTTAAAGTAGACTAAAGCTCTTCATTCCAATGCTGTTTCTTGTGCTTTCTGCACTGTCTCAAGTATATAAAACCTATGTGCACATTTTTGAAATGCCCATAAAACATTACAGCTGTTAAGTTAAATTAGTAAATAAACTAATTTCTATATCTGAGTATTTGAATTATTTCATAAGACTAAAAACTAAGCTAAGCCTGGCCTAGTGGCCGTGCCTGTATTCAAAACATCGTAGTGAAAGAGGAACACTGATTCAGTATCACCCAAGTGAGTTGGAGACTGGTCTGGGCTACATGAGACCCTATTTGTAAAAACAAAAAACTAGCAAATGAAAACATTGAATTAGGGAAGGTGGCAAAGAGGAAGGTAAAAATACAATTAGCAAAGATATGATCTAGTGAGCAGCCTTTATGCTAGGCCAAGAAATTGATAGGACTTTTTATTTCGTTGAGCATTCAATTCATGGATAGATGCTCACCACCTCCATGAATGCCTAAGAGGGTGTGGAATCACCTGGAACTATAGTTGACAGTTGTGACCTGCCACGTGGGAGCTAGTAACCAATCCCAGGTACTGTGCAAAAGCATCAGGAGGTCTTAACATGAGTTAGCTCTCTAGCCCCTGATGTGACTTTTTGGGAGAATCCAAATCCATTCTTTTTTGGTGGGGATGGGATTGGAATTCAAGACTGAGTTTCTCTGTGTGTAGCCTTGGCTGTCCTGGAACTCATCTGTAGACCAGGCGGACCTCAACTCAGAGATCCACCTGCATTCTGCCTCCCAAGTGCTGACTGAGTTAAAGGTGTGTGCCACCACTGCTCAGCCCAAGCCATTCTTTGTAGAAAACAATATGCAAGGCAATATATAATTTTGTACCCTCAAAGTCCTGGTTTTAAGCTGTATTTGTAAGTTAATGTATCTGTCTAGGGAAAACTGTTAGAACATGACAGTCCCTTATCAGCTGCTATCTCTGGGCATTTAGTAATGTTGATAAAGGAAATGCTTTCACGTTTTGCTCTATATATTGGTATTGTTTCAAGAGAAAGAGCAAGTCATTCCTGTGGACATTTAGACAGGTTTTTGGTACATATTCCACACTGGCCTTGAATCCCTCTGGAGTGCCAGAATCACAAACTAACGTTTTGCTCCGTGGCCTAGGCTGGTCTTGAGCTTTAGGTCCTCCTGCCTTAGACTACCCAGTGCTAGAATTAAAGGTGTCTGCCACCATGCCTGGTCACTTACTCTTTTTAAAGATTTGCTTTTATTTTTAAATAATTAAAAATTAGGTATATGAATGTTTACCTGGTGCTATTGGATGTTAGAGCATTAGAGCCCCTGGAACTGGTGTTACAAATGGTTTTGGGCCCCCATGTGGGTGTTGAAAATATAATCTTGTCCTCTGCAAAACACAGCAAATGCTCTTAATTGGCTAAACCATCTCTTAAGATGCGCGTGTATGCCTGTGTGTGCATGCGCGCCCATGTGCAACTTGTGTGTAGGTTCCAGTGGAAGCGGGAAGAGGATTTTGGACTACCCGGAGCTGAAGTTACAGGCTATTATAGGCTGACTGATGTGGTTGATGAGAATTGAAGGGTCCTCTGAAGATCTGAGTTATCTCTTTGGTCCCTTAACTTTTATTTACTTGTTTGTTAGTTTGTATGGGGGGGGGTGTTGAGTGCCACTGCACACATGTGGAGGCCAAAAGATAAATTGCAGGCATAGGTTCTCTCCTACCATATGGCACCCAGAGATGAAACTCAGGTCATCAGGCTTGGTGACAAGCGCCTTTACCCATGAGCCATCTCACTGACCCCACTTAATCTTTTAAAATAAAGATGTGGGGATCTTCGTTGTTGCTTGTTTGTTTTGAGACAAGGTCTCCTGAAACTAGCCCAGGCCAGCCTCATATTCTCGGAGGACATGAGATCACCTTGAACTCCTGCTTTCTTTTTAAGTGCTGGGATTATAGAAGCCCAGCAGAAAGGGTGAAGGGCTTGTAAGCTTAGAATTTCCATCAGTGAAATTATGTTTAGTAATTTTTATTGAACTAAAACCACAAATGCCTTTTAGAAAGTAGATTTCTTGGGGAGGCAGCTAGAGAGATGGCTCAGCAGTTAAGGGCGTTTGTTGGTCTTGCAGAGTACCTGGGTTCAGTCCACATGGTGGCTCACAGTCATTATTAACATCAGATCCTGAGAACTTGCTGCCCTCTTGTGACTTGTACACATGCATACATGTAGATAAAACACAAACAAGTCTTTTTAAGAAATTGTTTACTTTTTAAAGGAATATACTAAATTGTGTATTTTTAAATGATTAATCTGGATTTAATGTTACATAAATTTTGCCTCAATAAATATTTTTAAAATAATCTGATTCTAACTCCCTTTTATTCATGCCCACTGTTCAGACTTTGAAAATAAATTACATGAACTACTCATCTGGCTGACCTTTAACCTATCTTTTTTATGTATATCAAAGGAAATTATCATAAACGGGATATAAACACAACAAAGAACTATGGGGAATGTAACTCAGTGGTTTTTTTTTTAATTAAGAAAAATATTTTCCAAGGGTCCGAGTCTTTATGTCAGAAATCGATAACCAAGATACAGAAAAAAAAGTTAGTATGGAGATAATGTAACGGTATTCACTGTATATTTCAAATAACTTTTACTGTTGTATCCATTGACCACTATACAACAGAGCAACAAATACTGTCAACAGAAGTCAGAGTTCAAGCCATTGACATAGCTCAGTGTAGGTAGAGTGCTTGCCTATCCTGCATAAGGCTCCGGTGACCCATTTTTATGCTTCCAGAAGTGCTAACACGAAAAACCTGAAAACCTCTTAACCTACTTTACAGAGTCTAAAAATGGCCTCTATAGCTCCTGTATTCTGCTTTAACCAGCCTTGTATTAGTCCAGGATTCTTGGTTTTCTCTGTGTAGCCCTGACTGTCCTGAACTTGGTTTGTACACCAGGCTGACAGATTTCTTCTTGTTGTTTGCATGTTTGCTTTTTGAGACAGTGTTTCTCTGTAACAGCCCTGGCTGTCCTGGATCTCGCTCTATTTTGGAGGCTGGAAATGTAACTTAGTGGTCTGTAGTGCTTCTGCAGAGGACCCGAGCTTACCCATGTCAGGCAGCTTACAACCACCTATATATAACTCCAGCTCCAGAAATCTGGCTCCTCTGGCCTCTGTGGACGACTGAACTCAAATGCTCATACCTAACTCACACGCACATACATATACACAGAAACATATACATAACTAAAAAGGAAATCTTTATGCACATGAATGTTTTGTCTGCACAAAGACATGTGTGACATGCATGCAGTGCCCATAGAAGCTAAAAGAGGGTGTCAGATCTGACCCTAGAGTTACAGGCAGTTGTGAGCTACCATTTTGATGCTGGAAACCAAAACTATCTCTGCAAGAACAGCAAGTGCTCTTAACCAAGTACTACCAGCTGAGCTACATCCTCAGGCAAGACCTTGTTTTAAAATTTTTATTTTCTTTCTGTATGTGTATCTGTGTGAGTGAGTGTGTATACGTGTGAAGGAGAGTCTGCAGATGCCAGAGGATGGGGTTTAATTCCCTTAGAGATGGAGTTACAGACATTTGTTAGGCTCTCAATCATTTGAGAGGCTGAGGCAGTGAGATATTCTTGAGTTTCAGGTCAGCCTGGGTTGCCCAGACCACACCTAATCTCTGCAGTACTGGCAAATAACCTGGGGCTTCATGTATGCCAGGCAAGAATTCTACCCACTGAGCTACATCCCCAGCCAGGACCTTGTCTTTAAATAATTTTTATTTTACTTATATGTGTGTGTCTGCGTGGAAGCATATGTGTATGTTTGTTAGTTCCTGCAGATACCAGAAAGTGGAATCAGAGTTACAGGCATTTGTGAACTTTCTTACATGGGTGCTGAGCTCCCAACTTGAGTCCTCATAATTGAGCAGCAAGTGCTTACTGCTGAGCCATCTCTCCAGAAGGGAAAGAAAGGTGTGTGTGTGAGTGTGTGTGTGTGTGTCTGTCTGTCTGTGTCTGTTTGAGCTTGCTGAGCCATCTTTCCAGAAGGGAAGGGTGTGTGTGTGTATTTGTATGTGAGAGCAGCAAATGCTCTCTCTTACTGCTGAACCATCTCTCCAGACAGGAAGGGTGTGTGTGTGTGTGTGTGTGTGTGTGTGTGTGTGTGTGTGTGTGTGCGCGCGCGCGCGCGCTTGCACATGTGCTCAGGGAGTACTGAAGATGAAATACCCAGGTCTTTTCAAATGCCAATTAAATGTTCTACTATCTGTATATCCCCAATGTTTCAGTCAGAGTTAGAATTGCCGTGTTGAAATACCATGACCAAAGTAACTTGGGGAGGAAAAGGGTTTATTCGGCTTAAACTTCCATATCACAATTCATCATTAGAGGAAGTCAGGACAGGAATTCAAACAGGGCAGGATCTTGGAGGGCAGGTGCTAATGCAGAGCCCATGGAGAAGAGCTGCTTACTGGCTTGCTCCACATGGCTCATTCAGCCTGCTTTTTTGTAGAATCAGGACCACAAGCCTCTACCAACCCCCAGCCCCACCCACAGTGGGAAGGACCCTCCCACATCAATTACTAAGTAAGAAAATGCCCTACAGGCTTACCTACAGCCCTATTTTCTGGAGGTATTTTCTCACTTGAGGCTCCCTCCTTTCTGATGACTCTAGCTTGCACCAAGTTGACATAAAACTAGCCAGAACATCCAGTTGAAAACAATTTTTGGAGTGGGCTGATACCCTAGATTGAACCCAGGGCCTCATGCTTGCTGAATAAACACTGCCACTAAGCTGCATCTTCCTGTGACCAGGTTTTTAAATACAGGGCTAAAGATGGAGATCGGTGGTAGAGTGCATGTGTAGCTTGCTCAAGACCTTGGATTCAGTCCTCCGTACAGGCTAAAGTAGTTGTATTTCTTTCTTAATGTTGCTATCTACTATTTTTATTTTTGTTTTTGTGGGGTTTTCTTCTTTAATTTTAACCTAGGTTTGTCTTTGTTGAGGATGATCCTGACAGATCCTGAGTCTCTTACTCTCAAGTGCTGTGGGTTCTTTTGTTTTTAAGATAGCGTCTCATGGTGTCTTCAGGTGACCTGGAACTCAATATATATAGATGACTTTGAAATCCTGATCTTTCTTCCACCATTTTTAATTTTTTTTAAAGAGGGTCTTACCGTATTGTTCATGCTGCCCTAAATTTCACGATCCTTCTGCCTCAGCCTCCTGAGTACTGAGGTTATCAATATATGCCACCATACTTGGTAAGATTATATTTCTTTTTTCATTTTTTTATGTGTGGTTATTGTGTCTGCATGTATGCCTGTGCTACACGTGCATGTCTGGTATCTAGAAGAGGGCGCTGGAACCCTTGGAACTGGAGTTAGAGCTGGTTGTTAGTAACCATGTGGGTGCTGGGAAACAAATTCTGGTTCCTCTGCCAGGCCACAAGATGCTCTTATTAACCAGTGAGCCATCTCTCCACCATCTAAAATTATGCTTCTTGACCTTATTCTGAGAGTCTGAATCCTTTGCCCTATTTAGTTTTGCTTCAACTTGGCACAAGCTAAAAGTCATCTGAGAGGATGGAACCTCTATTGAGAAAATACCTCCATAAAATCAGGCTCTAAACTGACAAGCCTGTAGGAAATTTTCTTTTTCTCTCACTGTCCCCCACCCCGCAAGACAGGATTTTTCTGTGTAGTCCTGGCTCCCCTCCTGGGCATCTTCACTAGCTCCTGCCTTCAGGTTCCTGCCCTATTTTGAGCTCCTGTCCTGACTTCCTTTGATGATGAACAGTAAGGTGGAAGTGAAAGTGAAATAAACCTCTTTCTCCCACTAGTTGCTTCTGGTCTTGATGTTTTATCGCAGCAACAGATACCCTAAGTAAGACGAAAAATGATAGAAAAATATGTAAAGGGATAGATGCAAAAAGAATACCAAAGAATGATAAAATAATCATGATAATTTTGAAATTATAAAGTTTGAATGGCTGTGTTCCTGCTTCTCGGTTCTCAAAAAAAATCTTGTCAAATATTAAAGAGGATTTGCTTTAATCCAATCATACTGAACTGTATAACAAATTGCTGAGTCTTGTTTTCAGCAGCAGCAGTTTGGGAGGGGGAATCCCCATTTGACTTTTGTGAAAATTAAGTGAGATGAGCACAGTCCATAGATTCTCCATGGATTTCCTTCCTTCCTTCCTTCCTTCCTTCCTTCCTTCCTTCCTTCCTTCCTTCCTTCCTTCCCTCCTTCCCTCCTTCCCTCCTTTTTTTCTTTCATGTATAGTGTTCTGCCTGCATGTATATGTGCAGGCCAGAAGAGGGCACCAGATCCCATTACAGATGGTTGTGAGCTATCATATGGTTGCTGAGAACTAACTCAATACCTCTGGAAGAGCAGCTAGTGCTCTTAATCTCTGAGCCATCTCTCCAGCCCCTCTCCATGGATTTTCTAATGTAGTACTTGGAATATAAAATATATGTGGTTCCTTTCCTCTATAAATAGATGGTTTTCAATTGCTTTTTTGCTTTTGCAGTTCTGTGGCTCACACCCAGGCCCTTACACATGCTAGGCAAGCCCTCTCCCTCCAAGCTACACCTCCAACTCTTTATCTTTTTGTGACATACTTTTTTAAATAAAGCAAGTTCAGAAAGAATTACCTGTGTGTATGTGTATATGTATGTGTGTGAGTATGTATATGTGTGTGTACATATATATATATTATATATAATATATATATGTTTAGATAAGGTTTAACAGCTCTGGCTATGCTGGAACTCACGTTGTAGACCAGGCTGACCTTGAACTCACAGAGATTCACCTACCTCTGGCTCTCAAGTACTGTAATTAAAGGCAGGCACTACCACCACTGGGCATGAATTACCAGCATCTTTAATGAGGCAGGGTATCACTTGAAAAACTCTTGGATTCTGCAGTGTAGAAAACTGACACATAGAAATATCACAAATGTTAGCCTGGAGAGATGCCTCAGTTTTTGAGTGTACTCTGCTCTTGCAGAGGAGCTATATTTGATTCCCAGGGCCTACATGATGGCTCACAACCATCTGTAACACCAGTTTCAGGAAATATGATACCACCTTCTGTCCCCTTTGAGCCCCAGACACATGTATGGTGCACATACACACAGGCAAACCAAGCAAGCATACCCATGAAATAAAACTTGAAAAATAACTTTTAAAGAAATATCACAGATGCATACCCTGTAGCTCTGTAGACAGTATCTATTACAGAAACAAAGCAGCTGCAAAAAAAATGAGACAGGCCCCCCCAAAGCATCAGAGAAGATTGGGATGTATTTTAGCTATGTTTAGGAAGTAGGTAAACAGAATGGAGCAGATGGCAAAGGAATTAAAAATGCTCTGTTCTTTGCTCACAGTCTGTCTCTTTCAGTAATTATCTGTCAATTATGTTTCCAGATTAGTTCCATTTTAATTGAAGAACAGATATATGTTACAATATAAATGTATTGCTGAAGAGCCAGTTAAATGAGTAGGAAGGCTAAAAATAAGATTTTCTTAATGAGTATGCATGCCCTGATGGACTAGAACAGACATAACATCAAGGTTTTGAAGAAAGGGGGAATATGTTTTAGAGGAATCCAGACTGGTGACGCTTCTGAAATTCAAATAATTTGAATGACAACTAATTTTAGTTCTAAATGGTAATGGATTTCTGTATTCCATTACCATTGGGGAATGGTAGTGTCAGAATTCATAGTGGTAACATTTTTTTTTAAGTCAGGGTTTCTCTGTGTAGCCCTAACTGTCCTGAACTCGCTCTGTAGACCAGGCTGGCCTTGAACTCACAGAGATCCGCTTGCCTCTGCTTCCCTAATCCTGGTATAAAAGGCATGTGCCACCACTGCCTGGCTTAGATTCAAGCTTCTTTGATAAAGCTAGGGGAGATAAATATGCCTGGGTGTAGTGCTGCATACTTGTTAAAACAGGGCTTGAGAGTCAAAAGGAATAGGATCTCTATAAGCTTAAGACCAGCCTTGTCTACATAGTAAAGTCCAAGGTTACATAGGGCTACATAATGGAAGAGAGAAAGCTAGATTTCTGGGAGTGAATTTCTCTAATCCTAGCACACACTGGGGAGATCAAGGCAAGAGGATGATAAAGTCAAAGCGTGACTAGGCTACATGAGTTGATAGATTGAGCCACAGAGGGAGACCCACTCTCAAAACAGAAGTAAGAAAATAGAGCTAGAACATTTCCATTAAATTGAATGAGAGAGTTGGGCAGTGGTGGTGCACACAAACCTTTAATCCCAGCATTTAGGGAGTTGCAGGACAACCAAGGATGTATAGTACGATCTTGCCTTAAAAACAAGCCTATAGGGGCTGGAGAGATGATGGCTCAGTGGTTAAGAGCACTGGCTGCCTTGCTTTTCTAAAACTTCTGAGTAAACAAAATACATGAACAAAAAAATACCCCTGGAGGAATAGAGAAGGCTAAAGTGTGAAGGAAGTGTCCAAGAATTATTAAGATGTGGGACTACAGAGATGCGCTTAACTCTTGCAGAGGACCCAGGTTTGGTTCTGAGCATCCATGTGGTAGCTCCTGGCTTCCTATAACTTCAGTTCCAGGAAATTTGATGCTCTCATCAGACCTCTGAGGGTACAGTGCACACACATGATACACATACACACATGCAGACAGAACACTTATACACATTTTTTAAAAATCTCAAAAAAGGATAAAAATAATTAAGGTATTATATTTCTGGGCTGGGGAGATGGTTTAGTGGCTAAGAGTGCTTCCTGCTATTTCAGAGGATCTGAATTTAGTTCCCTGGTCATAACTGCCTGTGACTCCAGTTTCAGGGGATCTGACCCCCCATTCTGGACTCTGGACACCTGCAATGACGTGTGCTTACCCACACAGAGACATACATATATACACATAATTAAAAATAAAATGTATCCTTTTAGAAGGTCAGGTGTGCTGGTGCACGCCTTTAATCCTAACAGTCTTGGGAGGCAGAGACAAGCAGATCTGTATGAGTTTGAGGCCAGCCTCGTCTACAGAACAAATTCCAAGACAGCCAGGGCTACAGAGAAACCCCTGTCTTGAAAAACCAAAAAGAAAAAGAAAGAAAGAAAGAATTTTTTTTAAAGAATGGATTTATTTATTTATTTATGTGTTTGTTTTTTTGAGATAGGGTTTCTCTGTGTAGCCTGGAACTCGCTCTGTAGAACTCACAGAGATCCACCCGCTTCTGCCTCCTGATTGCTGGGATTAAAGGTGTGCGCCACCACCACCCAGCTTAAAAAAACTTGTTTTACTTATCTAGATTATCACATCTTTCATCCATTCTGGGAAGATAAAGTTGTGGTTTCCTATAAGAGGTTGTAATTTTCCTATTCATTTCAACTACTTAATGCTTATTTAATTTTGTGTTATACCTGGAAATTTATATAGCACATTATCCATTATCCCTACTCATAAGAATCAGAATGTAATTTTTTAAATTTTATTTATTTATTATGTATACAGTGTTCTGTCTGTCTGTATGCTTGCTGGCCAGAAGAGGGCACCAGATCTCATTACAGATGGTTGTGAGCCACCATGTGGTTGCTGGGAATTGAACTCAGGAAATCTGGAAGATCAGTCAGTGCTCTTAACCTCTAAGCCATCTCTCCAGCCCATAATTTTTTTTAAATTAAGAGTGAAGCGTGATGGTAGCCACCTGTAATCCCAGCACTTTGGAGATGGAAGCAGAGTACCATCAGTACCATCAGTTCAAAGCCAGCCTCCACTACATAGTTAGTCCCAGGCCAGACTGGGATGCCTGAGACCCTGTTCCTCCAAAGCAGAAAAAAATGAGACTGTAGAGCTGTGGGTCTCAAACTTGTGTTCCCAACTTGTAGATCTCGACCCCTTTGGAGTCACATTATCAGATATCCTGCATATCAGCTATTTACATTATGATTTAAAACAGTAGCAAAATTACAGTTACAAAGTAGCAACCAGAATATTTTTATAATTGGGAGTCACCACAACATGAGAAACTATATTAAAGGGTCACAGCATTAGGAAGGTTGAGAACCACTGCTCTAAAGAATCATTTAGGGGCGTGGGTTAGAATTCCATATCTTTTTTTACTCTTATAAAGGAAAACATTTAATATGGGCTGTCTTACAGTTCACAGGTTTAGCCCATTTTGATCATGGCAGGAAGTATGTTGGCATACAGCAGACATGGTGCTGGAGAAGTAGCTGAGAGTTCTACATCTGGATTTTCAGGCAGCTGGAAGGGACTGTGGTATACTGGCCAGGCTTGAGTTTCAGAGATCCAAAAGCCCACCCCCTGGTGACACACTTCCTCCAACAAGGCCAACCTATTCCAGCAAAGTCTTATTGCTTAATAGTGCCACTCCCTATGAGCCTGGAGGAAGCATTTTTTACGATCCTTTTTTAAAATTTTTATTTTTATATCTTATTTTTTTATTGATATTTATTGAGCTCTACATTTTTCTCTGCTCCCCTCCTTGCCTCTCCCCTCCCCCCTTCAACCCTCTCCCAAGGTCCCCATGCTACCAATTTACTCAGGAGATCTTGTCTTTTTATACTTTCCACTTCCCATGTAGATTGGATCTATGTAAGTCTCTCTTAGTGTACTTATTGTTGTCTAAGTTCTCTGGGATGATGGTTTGTAGACTGGTTTTCTTTGTTTTATGTTTAAAAAACCATCTATGTATGAGTGACTACATGCGATAATTGTCTTTCTGGGTTACTTCACTCAAAATAATGCTTTCTAGCTGCATCCATTTTTCTGCAAAATTCAAGATGTCACTATTTTTTTCTGCTGTGTAGTACTCCATTATGTAAATGTACCACATTTTCCTTATCCATTCTTCAGTCGAGGACATTTAGGTTGTTTCCAGGTTCTAGCTATGACAAACAAAGCTGCTATGAACATAGGTTGAGCACATGTCCTTGTGGCACGATTGAGCATCCTTTGAATATATACCCAAAAGTGGTATTTTTGGGTCTTGAGGAAGGTTGTTTTCTAACTTTCTGAGAAATGGCCACACTGACATCCAAATAGGCTGTACCAGCTTGCATTCCCACCAGCAATGCAGAAGTGTTCCCTTTTCCCCACAACCTCTCCAGCATAAGTTGTCATCAGTGTTTTTGATCTTGACCATTCTTACAGGTGTAAGATGGAATCTCAGAGTTGTTTTGATTTGCATTTCTCTGATGACTAAGGATGTTGAACATTTCCTTAAATGTCTTTCAGCCATTTTAGATTTCTCTGTTGAGATTCTCTGTTTAGGTATGTACCCCATTTTTTTATTGGATTATATGATCTTTTGATGACCAATTTCTTGAGTTCTTTGTATATTTTGGAGATCAGCCCTCTGTCTGATGTGGGGTTAGTGAAGATCTTTTCCCATTCTGTAGGCTGTTGTTTTGTCTTGTTGACAGTGTCCTTTGCTTTACAGAAACTTTTCAATTTCGGGAGGTCCCGTTTATTAATTGTTTCTCTCAGTGTCTGTGTTGCTAGGGTTATATTTAGGAAGTGGTTCCCTGTGCCAATGAGTTTAAGTGTACTTCCCACTTTCTCATCTATAAGGTTCAGTGTGGCTGGCTTTATGTTGAGGTCTTTCATCCATTTGGACTTGAGTTTTGTGCATGGTGATAGATATGGGTCTATTTTCATTCTTCTACATGTTGATAACAAGTTATGCCAGCACCACTTGTTAAATATGTTTTATTTTTTCCATTTGATATTTTTTGCTTCTTTATCAAAGATCAGGTGTTCAAAGATGTGTGGATTGATATCCCGGTCTTCTATTCAGTTCCATTGGCCCTCCTGTCTGTTCTTATGCCAATACCAGGCATTTTCAGTACTGTAGCTCTGTAGTAGAGTTTGAAGTCAGGGATTTTGATGCTTTTCAGAAGTTCTTTTATTGTACAGAATTGTTTTGGCTATCCTGGGTTTTTTGCTTTCACATATGAAGCTGAGTACTCTTCTTTCGAGGTCTTTGAAGAATTTTGCTGGGATTTTGATGGGCATTGCGTTGAATCTGCTAGAATTCCATATTCTTGAAGATTTTCCTAGATCTACCCAGTCAAGTCTATTGGAAGATAAAATGGGGAAATCTGTGCTTTTAACTGAATTTGCTGCTAGACATGTACACATTCTGAACGATATTTTCTCTATAAAACCAAGCTAGGCTTACTTATTTTAAGATATATTAAAATAATAGTTTGCTATTTCAAGATAGGGTTTCTCTGTGTAGTCCCTGGCTGTCCTGGCACTCACTCTGTAGATCAAGCTGGCCTCTCTCTTCCGAGTGTTGGGATTAAAGGCATGAGCCATCACTACCCAGGTTTTTTTGCTTTTTTTTTTTCTTTTTTGAGATTGATTCTCACTGTGTTGTCTAATCTTGCTTTGTACTTCTGGCTTAAGCAACTTTCCTGTCTCAGACTTCCAAGTAGTTATGTCTGCAGGTATGTACTGCCACCTCTAGTTCTACCATCTAATTGTGAAATTCCAGGTTGTGTTCATGTAATTTTATGTAGAAATTTAAAACTACTTCATTTGTTGTGATCTGGCTTCAGTTTATTTTCAGAAAGTATACTTAATTGCTCTCACTTTAAGCAGTATTTTGAAGATAATTTTATTTTATTTAGGAAGAAACTATGGGACTAGTGATGAGCTGTCTCAAACTAAAACTAAAAAGACTAAAAATGTGAGCCAGTGGGGCTGGAGAGATGTCTCGGCAGTTAAGATCACAGACTCTTCTTCCAGAGGTCCTGAGTTCAATTCCCAGCAGCCACATGGTGGCTCACAACCGTCTGTAATGAGATCTGGTGCCCTCTTCTGGTGTGTGGGCATACATGGAGGCAGAATTTTGTATACATAATAAATAAATAAATAAATAAATTTTTTTAAAAATGTGAGCCAGTGTTCTCTGAACTTAGAGGAGCTGTGTTTAGTTGCTTTTAGTTTATTATATTTATTTTTAGACTATCCTTATTCTTTAACAATCTGATATTATATGTACTCAATGTATCTATATCATATCCTGTAGTTGCTTATTTTTTAAGGAACTACCAAATGCTTTTCTTAGGTGGCTTTGCTGTAGAACTGTTTGTGTTTTCACTCCAGGACCACCCATGGAGTGGGACATAGAGTTTTCTAGTGGATTCAGAGAAGATAGAAGGATGCAGAGAACAAGGAGAGGCTAAAAAGAAAAGGGTGAAGTAATCTTTGTTCTGTTGCTCCATCAATCAATCAGGTTTATTCCCTAATATTTGACTCTTGAGCTGTATTGAATAATAAAACATTAAAAGAAGCTGAAATAATAGGCTTCATCTACCTTCCTGTATGTGATTTCTGGCTTGAGTCTGAAGCAAGTAATTAGGTACTAAGTTTGTATGCCCTGAATGTATTTAGTAGATTGTGGTCCTTTAACCTCTCTGAGGTCTGCTGCATGAGACATTTAAGATGTTTAAGTTTTCTACAATGAACTGTGACCATTACTAAAAACAACCCATGCCACTACACTGACAAACACCCCCCAGAGATCAGCTTTATATTACAAACTGTTCAGGACAATTTCAAGGTGTTTAGCTGAGATTGTCTAGCCAGGACTTCAGTCAGATAAGTCCTTCAGATAATTTTCCCATCACATGGAGACCGGACAACAGCTAACTTTCCTGGGACTTGACCATTATCTCAATTTTCTCAGGCTCCTCCGAATATGCCGTCACTTACAGATGGCAGGAAGTAATTTTAAGAACATGAAACCTAAACTCTCAAAAGGTGGGGTGGATGTATTCCGTTCATTGGGTGGATTATGGATGTTTGTCATCATTTAGGGTAGGTGGTTACACATTGTTATTGGTCAAGGTCAGGGAGGAAACTAAACAAAGGAGATTAAATTCTGTGATCTTGTTCTGAAAAACAAGGGGGATATAGAAATGATAGGATAAAAAGGTAGATTATTGAATCTACTTTCAAACTGAAAAAGCAATTACTAGTCTCAAATATTTTACACTAGGATGGGTTTTTGTATATTGATACAAATTTAAGGTTATTTTTGTTATACATATATATGTTTCTTTTATTGTTTAATATATTTTTGTACATTGATACAAATGTAGGATTATTTTTCTTATGCTATATATATGTTTCTATTCTTGTTTAAGGTATTATACCTATGCAGCTCATTTTGAAATGTAATATAAAGTTTTAGTCCTTGAAAGCTATTTAGGATAATAATAAAAGACAGGTTAGTAGTTAGTCATAATACAACAAACACGATTATGTTAGATATGTTTTCAAGGTTATATATATAGTCCGTGAAAGCTATTTAGGATAATAACGAAAGACAGGTTAGTAGTTAGTCATAATACAACAAACTTACAATTATATTAGATATGTTTTCAAGGTTTTATATATATATATGGTCTTCAAACACTGCACAGACCTACAGAATTTAACATTTAAAATATTTTAATAACAGGGCTTTTCATGACAGTGAGACACATCTGCTACTGGCCACACCAGTTTACTTCAAAAAGGATGATGGGACATCAATGAACCTCCATTTTGAGTTTATTTTCATTGTGGCAAAGATAGCCATTTGGGCAAGAAACTGGCCTTGCCTTAACTGCTAACAGTGTGCTGTCCAAATTAGACAAGTAGGACGTAAAAGAAGTGACTGCCAAACTTTGCCAAGAAAAGATAGGACAGTCCTTCAAAATTTCGTTCTTCACAAAGAATTCTATCAGATATTTTAGGCCTGTAGGCCAAAGATGGATGCCCCAATGTTAGAGAGGAACCTTGGGGTGACTGTCTAGGCAGCCAAATGTCTCTGTTGTTTCTATAGTTTTAGAAGTTGCTTGCTCTGCACGTCTCAAGTCTCTGATGTGGTTGAAGATTAAATTGTTAGAGTTTTTCTTAGTTAGAAGTTTAAATTAGATTAAAAAAAACTAAAATTAGATACAAAATTTTTGGACTCAGCAAGATAGGATAGATAATGAAGTATTTTATCTGAATTTGCCAAATACTAATGGACTGGACATTGTGAATGTATTTCTTACTTGATAATTTTTCTTATTATATATAGTTTCACTTTGTTAAAACTCATCCTTTTTTATCTAGGCAGTGGTGATGCATGCTTTTCATCCCAGCACTTGGGAGGCAGAGGCAGGTGGCTCTCTTTGAGTTCGAGGCCAGCCTGGTCTACAGAGTGAGTTCCAGGACAATCAAAAATACACAGAAACCCCATCTCGAAAAAACAAAAAACAACCTAATAACATTTTTGTTCTTGTTATATATAGTTTTACTATGTTAGAGTTAAAATACTTCCCTTTTATTTAGACAAAAAGGGGGAAATGTTGTGGGAGGTTTGTTTTCACTCTTAAGGCCATCCATCAAGTGAACATTAGAGTTTTCTGGCTCATTCAGAGTAGATAGAGGGGTGTAGAGTATAAGGAGGGGCTGAAAAGATGCTTGGTCTTTTCGATTGGAAATGTGGAGAAGAGTGTGAAGTGTTCTTTGCTCCATGGCTCCATGAATCAATCAGTTTTATTTCCTAATATTTGACTCCTGAGCTTTATTGAATAATAAAGCATTAAAAGAAGCTGCAGTAGGCCTTATCTACCTTCTCTAACAGCAGTGTATGAAAGACCTCATTCAACATCCTCTCCAGGATTTGTTGTTGCCACTGTATCTCATTTTACTAAAGGGTGTATAGTGGTTTTGAGTTGTATTCTTTTTTGTTTTTATATATCCCAAAGTGGCCTCCAACAATGGCCTTGAACACCTGATCCTCCCGTCTTCACTTTCCAAGGGTTGTACTTATAGGCATTCACCACCATACCTGATTTATGTAGTGCTGGGGAGAAAACTCAGGGCCTTGTGCGTGCTGGGAAAACACCCTACCATTTGACCTAAATTCCTAGCCCCTAAGTAAAGTGTGTTTTAGGGTTTCATATCTTTGAGGTTTTCATTTATGCAAGCATGATTTGTTGAAAATACTGTTCTCTGGATTTACAGAGTAGTTCATGCTTGTAATTCTGAAATTCAGGAGACTGAGGCGGAGGAATCACCTCAAGTTTGAGGCCAGTCTAGACTATATGAGACCCTCTTCCAAAAAGAAAAAAAAAACCTCCAGGACAGCCAGAGCTATTACACAAAGAAACTCTGTTTCACAGTAAGGGGGAGGGATGGCAACGATGAATATGAACAGACAACACAACACAAACCAAAGGCGGTTCAATTCAACATTCTTTAGAATCTTTGACAAATGAAATGTTTTATGATTTTCTATTATTAAATAGTAAGTAATGTACTTTAAAATATTATGTTTGCTTAAATTTTTTGGTGTTTTTAAGATGTGTCTCATGAGCTGTGTGGTTACCACCGCACACACCTTTAATCCCAGAACTCGGGCAGCTGGATCTCTGAGTTTAAGGCCAGCCTGGTTCTAGTTCTAGGACAGCCAGGACTACACAGAGAAACCCTGTCTCGAATAACCAAAAGATAAAGGTGCTTTGCAAGGCAGGCGATGGTGGCGAATGCCTTTAATCCCAGCACTTGGGAGGCAGAGCCAAGCCGATCTCTGTGAGTTCAAGGCCAGCCTGGTCTACAGAGTGAGTTCCAGGACAACCAGTACTGTTACACAGAGAAACCCTGTCTCACTCCCCCCCACACACAAAAGAAAGTTGTTTTGCTAAAGTAATTTTAACATATATACTTATTTCATTGTGTAAGTATGCATGTACCACAGCACATGTGTAGAGGTCAGAGAACAAGTTCTAATTGGTTCTCTCCTTTTACCATAGATTCCTGGGATCAAACTCAGGTTATTAGCCCTAAAGTAGCTTTTTAGTTTTATTGTATTTTTGCTGCTGCTTCTGCAGACTCCTCCACCACAAATACTTGGTGAAGCAAAAGTTTCTCACTAAAATAGATCATGTTTGGCCTTGAGCTCACAGAGATCCACCTGCCTCTGCTCCCAGGTGCCAAGAATTAAGGCATGTGCTACCATGCCCAGCTGTTTTTCTTCTTTTTTTTTAAGATACTGTTTTAGTAGGAATCTTAGATCGACCTCAAACTTATGAACTTGCCTTCACCTCCTGAGTGCTGGGATAATAGACATATGCCACCACACTTCTTTGTGGCTTTTTGTTCCTGATATTTGAGGTTTAGGTCTTAACTCTGCCCAAGCTGGTCTTGGGCTTTTGGGCTCAGGAGATCCTCTTGTTTTAATGTCCTGGGTAGCTGTAATTATAAACAAGACCTGCTAAACCCAACCTTAAATGCCAACTTGAGTATATTCACAAGATCTCATTTTGTCTTTTGTAGATGGTGTTATCTGAGAAGGTTAGTCAGATGATGGAATGGACCAATAAAAGACCTGTAATAAGAATGAATGGAGACAAGTTCCGTCGTCTTGTTAAAGCACCACCAAGAAATTACTCTGTTATTGTCATGTTCACTGCTCTCCAACTTCATAGACAGTGTGTCGTTTGCAAGTATGATCTTTTATCTCTACTTTGAAATTAAATAGGTTTTTGGTTTTTAACTGTTTTTCTATCTCAAAAGAATTAAATTTGTACAATGAGTTTGTTAATAAATAAAGAGTATACTTTACTCATGGGTTATATAATAACAGACAATATTACTGTTTTGTTTTTTTAAGATTTGTTTATGTTTTTTTGTATATAAGTGTTCTGTATTCATTCATGCCAAAAGAGGGAATCAGATCCCATTACAGATAATCATGAGCCACCATGTGGTTGCTGAGAATTGAATTCAGGACCTCTAGAAGAACAGCTGAACCATCTCTCCAGCCCCCAATACTACTCTTTTGTAATTAGTCTTGGTTGTGCATATTGGTAGGGAAGAATAAAATATTGTAGCTATCATGAATTATGTAAAAGTCAAAGAGTCACCATTTGGATTGATAATCAGTTCGTACACTACTTGTAGTGACATAATTTTTGTTTGTTTGTTTTTCTAGACAGGGTTTCTCTGTAGCTTTAGAGCCTGTTCTGGAATTAGGCCTTGTAGACCAGGCTGGCCTCGAACTCACAGAGATCCGCCTGCCTCTGCCTCCCCAGATTAAAGGTGTTCGCCACCACCGCCCGGCTGTGATATAATTTTTATTATGTATTTGTACATGCATATGTGAGTGAGTGCATTTGTGTGCACAGTGTTACATGTAGAGGCCATAGAACAACTTTCACAAGTCAGTTTTTGTCCTTCCAACAGGATCCTTCCACCATAGAGTCTAGGAATAGAACACAAATCAACAGACTTGCATGGCAAGTACTTTCTTTCACCCACTAAGTATCTCCTGGCCCCATGTTACAAATACTTTTAGGCTGAGGATGTAGCTCAGAATATCAGGGTAGACACTTGCCTTGCATTAGAAAAAGTCCTGGGTTCAATCTCCAGTACTCCAAAAGGACGGGTTTATAAAGGCTTTCAAGTTCACACATTTTTTTCTTTTTTAAAAAAAATTTTTAAAAATTTATTTATTTATTATGTATACAGTATTCTGCCTACATGTGTCCTATAGGCCAGTAGAGGGCACCAGATCTCATTACAGATGGTTGTGAGCCACCATGTGGTTGCTGGGAATTGAACTCAGGACCTCTGGATGAGCAGGCAGTGCTCTTAACCTCTGAGCCACCTCTCTAGCCCCGACATTTTTTCTTTTGAGATTTTATTTTATATTTCTGAAGTAGAGTTATAGTTTGTTATAGGGGATTTATTTATTTATTTGTGTGCACATGAATATTATGCAAGTATATAGAGGTCAGAAAATAGGTGTGGAAGTTGGTTGTCTCTCTCTAGCATATGGGTCCCAGGAATTGAACTTAGATTGTAAGTCTCAGCAGCAAGCTCCTTTACCTCTGAGCCAGCTCACCAGCCTTTAAAAGAGGATTTTTACTGTATTTCTTTTAAACTGGGTCTCACTGTATATCCTTGACTATCCTTGATAATATGTAGGCTGTGCTGGCCTTGAACTCAACAGAGATCCACCTGCCTCTGCCTCCCAGATGCTAGGGTTAAATGTGTGTGCCACCATATCTAACCTTATTTTTATTATTTAAAGGTTTGATTTTATTATGTGTATCTATGCAGAGGTATGTGTGCATGAGTTCAGGTTCCCTCGGAGGCCCGAGGCATTTGACATTCCTGGAGCTAGAGTTACAGGTGGTTGTGAACCACCTGACCTGGGTACTGAGAAGTAAAGTTAGGTTCTCTACAAGAGCAGTACGTTGTCTTAACACCTGAGCCATCTTTCCAGCCACTTTTTTAAAAAAGATTTTTATTTATTTATTATGTATACAGTATTCTCAGTATTCTGCCTGCAGGCTAGAAGAGGGCACCAGATCTCATTACAGATGGTTGTGAACCACCATGTGGTTGCTGGAAATTGAACTCGGGACCTTTGGAACGGCAGACAGTGCTCTTAACTGCTGAGCCATCTCTCCAGCCCTCCAGCCACTTTTGTTTCCTTCTTAATTATGGTATAGGTGGAGAGGAGGTGGAACTTAAATGAAATAGTGTAAAATTCCCTTTCAAGGGCTGGTGGGCTGGCTCAGAGGAGTTGGCATATGAATGTGGATACCTATAGAGGCTAACGTGATCCATTACAGATGCTTGTAAGATGCCTGATGTGAGTGCTTACAACCAAACTCAGATTCTCTGCAAGAGCAGTGTAAGCTCTTAACAGCCACGGCAACTCTCTACCCCTTATGTAATTAAAAACAGTTGTACGTGGGTGAGTGTTTTGCCTGCATGTATGTCTGTGTGCCACTTGAGTGAAGGGCCCACAGGCCAGAAGAGGGTGTCAAGTCTCCTGGAATTGAACTTAAAAAGGCAGTTGTGAGCCTTCACGTAGGTGCTGGGAATTGAATAAACAATACTCTTAACTGCTGAGCCATCACTTCAGCCTTGTCCTTAGGAAATGTCTAAACCAGTTTATTGCCTAGAAAAGGATGAAGAGGTATAAGGGGAACTGGAAGTATGAGAGAAATCATTTCCAGAGTGGAGCCTTCTAGCTAGGTGTGTCTGAGGAGCTACAAAATGTTTTGCTGAGGCATTAGTGTGCCACTGGACCATAGGCTAGTTAGCACAGTCTCTATGCCACCATCATGTCATAACAACTACCTCTCTTCCTCCAAATAGTTTTTCATCAGGAATATGGTAGTCAGTGCCAAGTTTGAATATTTATGCTGTAAATTTGTTCATTATGGTCCCACAATTGGTATGAATCATTTGATTTCATCTCTAAACACTAAAAAGATTTGCTTATGTTCATGTTTGGGATACTGAACAAAATTTACAAAATGTGGATAGAGAATAGAGTAGTACATGTCAAAATGAAATAAACTCTAGGTTTAATATCCAGCACTAAAATACATACAGAACAGAAGAAGATGGAATTAAAAAGTTTATCATAGATGAAAAAAATGTTTTCTAACTGGGTGGTGGTGGCACACACCCTTAGTGCCAGCACTTGGGAGACAGAGGCAGGTGGATCCAGGCCATCCTTGTTTACAAAATGATTTCCAGGACAGCCAGAGCTGTCATACAGAGAAACCCTGTCTCAAAAAACAAACAAACAAAAAGTTGTCTAGAAGAATAAGAGTTAAAAAATAAAACAGAAATACTAGAACCTCCAAACTTTCTTTGATAATTATGTTTATGCATTTATGTTACTTAGATTTAACCCCAAAGGATTGAAAGAAGTAAGATAAAGACATACATATATGGGAAAACATGTAAATAAACAGACCTTTAGAATGAAAACAAGCTGGGCAGTAGTGGCACATACCTTTAATCCCAGCACTTGGGAGGCAGAGACAGACAGATCTCTGTAAGTCCGAGGACAACCTGGTTTGTCAAGTGAGTTCCAGGAGCAGCTCCAAATCTACATAGAAACCCTGTCTCAAAAAACCAAAAGGAAAAACAGAGACAAAATGAAAACATGAAAGGAAAATTCAAGGATAATTGAAGGTTTGTTCATCTCAAGTCCCTAGATTTTTCTTGTCATTTATTGTAATAATTCATTTGATTGTATTTTTACTTACCAAATAGCATCTGTGCTTCAGAGTATGTGTGAGGGTTTGTACATGTGTTCATATGTGTGTGGGTACATGTATGTGCCTGGGTGTAGAGGCCTGAGTATTTGGTGTCATCTTCAGAAATGCTGTCTACCTCCTTTGAAGCAGGGTCTTTCCTTTGCCTGGAGCACGCTAGTTAGTCTGGATTAGCTAACCTGCCAGCCCCAGGGATCCACTTGTCTCTCTTCTTCCCAAGTGCTGCAATTAGGAGGACATCACCAATCTTGCCTTTTAAACATGGCTTCTGGGAGATGAACTAATGTCCTCATACTTTTAAGGCAAGCACTTTTCTGACTGAGTCGTCTTCTCAGCCTCCAGATTTTATTTAATTTTTAAAAATTTGAGGCAGGGTCTCACTGTGTAGCCCTGGCTGTCCTGAAACTTGCAATAACAGCAAGCAGGGTTTTAACTTTGACTATCTTTGCCTTCTGAGTGTTGGTATTACAGGCCTGTGCCACTGTGTCTGTCTGGTTACATACTTTTGATTTTTAAGGTAGGCTGTTAGATCTTCTTTGCCTGATGATTTAGGGTCTCAAAATTGTGAGAGTTTGGGGTATAGATCAGTGTTAGATTCCTGCCTAGAATATGTGGGACCCTGGGTTCAATCCCCAGCACCAAACCCAAAAATTGTTGTATGCCCATAATCCTTCCTATGAGGAATCTGAAACAGAAGGAGCATTTGAGACCAGTAGTGTGGTATAGGTTGAAACAACATAGCAGGAACCTGTCTTAAAAACAAGAGTGGAAGCAGCACACTCGCTGGAGAGAGCCCAGCTGTTAGAGCCCATTATTGCTCTTGCAGAGTGCCCAACTCAGTTCCAGGAGCCCATGTTGGGCAGCTGATAACCTCCCATAACTCCGATCAGTGGATCTGATGCCTCTGGCCTCAGTGGGCAGTGGCACTCATGTGCACACATTCTCACACAGACACACATACATAGAAATAAATCCTTTAGTTCCAGGACATCCAGGGCTACACAAAGAAACTCTGTCTTAGGGGAAAAAACGCCAAAGGAGGGAAAGCCTCCATAGTTTATAGAGGATGTTAGCTACATTTCTTTGTTTCATGACTACCAAAGATGTTTTGGAGCCTGGCTGTGGTGGCACATACAACTAATCTGGAAGCAGAGGCAGGCAGATCTCTGTAAATTAAGGCCAGCCTGGTCTACAGAGTGAGTTACAGAATAGCCAGGGCTACCTAGTGAGACCCCCATCTAAAAAAAATTCTTTAAATTGTTTTGGGTGGCTGGAGAGATGGCTCAGTGGTTAAGAGCACTGACTGTTCTTCCACAGAACTTGGGTTCAATTCCCAGCACCCACATGGCAGCACACAACTGTCTGTAACTCCAGTTCCAAGGGATCTAGCACCCTCACACAGAATATATACAAGCAAAACACCAGTGCCCATTAAATAAATAAATGACTCTTTTAAAAAAGAAAAATTGTTTTGGGATTAAAAAATAAACCGTATAAAAGTATAAAGCATGAGCCAGGCAGTGGTGGCGCATGCCTTTAATCCCAGCACTCGGGAGGCAGAGGCAGGCAGATCTCTGTGAGTTCGAGACAAACCTGGTCTACAAGAGCTAGTTCCAGGTCAGGCTCCAAAGCCACAGAGAAACCCTGTCTCGAAAAACCAAAAAAAAAAAAAATTAGTATAAAGCATGAAATGGAGTCATGTAATTACTAATTTCTGGTGAGATTTCCAACACAAAAAGTGAGGCTTCTTTTATACTTAACCAAAGTATGTTCTTTTTTTGGTTTTTCGAGACAGGGTTTCTCTTTGGCTTTGGAGCCTGCACTGGAACTAGCTCTTGTAGACCAGGCTGATCTCGAACTCACAAAAATCTGCATGCCTCTGCCTCCCGAGTGCTGGGATTAAAGGCGTGCGCCACCGCCTGGCCAAAGTATGTTCTAACCATATCAACTGTACCTGAATTATGTACCGATAACCTTTTTTTCTTTTGAGACAGGGTTTCTCTGTGTAATAACGCTGGCTGTCGTGGAACTTAATCTATAGATCAGGCTAGCATCAAACTCAGATCCACCTGCCTCTGCCTTCCTCACAGCTGGGGTTAAAGGCATGTGCTGCCACCACCATCCAGCTTGCCAATAATTTTTAATATTTCTTTTACTAAAAATTGCCATTATACTAGACAGTGGTGGCACATGCCTTTAATCCCAGGTCTCAGGAAGTAGAGGCAGGTGAAGGTCTGAGTTCAAGGCCAGCCTTGTTTACAGAGAGTTCCAGGATAGCCAGGTACACAGCGAAACCCTGTCTCAAAAAAAAAACAACAGCAACAAATTGCTATTACTAAATTAGGTTTTGTTTTACTGCTGATAAACTGGGTTGAGTTTTTAAATTGTTTCATATATTTTTTGCTTTACTCCCCACCAATCTGATTTCATTCAGGCAAGCTGATGAAGAATTCCAGATTCTGGCAAACTCTTGGCGGTACTCCAGTGCATTTACCAACAGAATATTTTTTGCCATGGTGGATTTTGATGAAGGTTCTGATGTATTTCAAATGGTAAGATGTTTGGTTTTTTCTTGTATACAGGAATAAAGCATGGATAAAGCAAAATACAATTTTGGTGATTACAAGAAGTTAAATAGTGGGGCTGAAGGTATGCCTACTTGGTTAAGATCACTCATTCCTCTTGCAGAGGACTTGGGTTTGGTACCCAACACGCACATGGTAGTTCAAAACCATCCATAACTCCTCTTCCAAGGAATCTGATGCCTTCTTCTAGTCTTCACGGGCAGCAGGCATGCATATAGTACACACACAAGCAAAACACTCATACACATAAATAAATCTAAAAATATTGTTAAGAAGTTAAATAGGAATACTTTAATGCAAAAGCTAGAGTAGCTAGTGAACTAAAAGCAAAATTTGACTAATCAAAAAAGTCAGTAACTAATGCCAACCAGTGTGTTGTGTGGCATGGTCTGTGTAGCATAGGCTGGATACAAACTTCCAATCCTTCCTCCTCCATCTCCCAAGTATTGGTACTATAAGTGTTCATCATCCTACCTGACAACTTACACACATACACACTCAAACACACAAATGTGTGTGTGTAAAGCAGAGAGGAATTTGTTCAATGTGGGAAGAACAGATGACTAGTGGCACCTATTGGTACTAGTTTAAACAGAAGAATTGGGCGGGGGGAAGAGGTATGTGTAATTAATTAAAAAGCCAGGTGAAGGTGTCATCTGATCATTTTCTCAGTTCTGGTTTATCAAGATGGTCAATCCAAAGTCAACACAGCTTGGGATCAATTTGGTTCCCCCAGCATCATCTCTGCTCCAGAATGCAGCCTTGTCTTCCAGATAATTGCCTTATTTGGCAGAAGGTTGTTCTTGTCCTTCAAGGATTTGTTTTTCTGGGACTTACACAGATTTTTTTGTAAATATATAAAGAATAAGCCAGGCACTTGTGCCTATACTCCTAGCATTTGGGAGGTGCCTATTCTGGAACTTGCTGTGCAGACTTGACTGACCTCCAACTCACAGGGTCAGTCTTTCTAAGTGCTGGGTTACACATGTGTGACCGCATGTCAGATGACTGACCTCCAACTCTGCCTTTCTAGTGCTGGGTTACACATGTGTGACCGCATGTCTGGTGTTTTATTTCAAGACAGGGTCTTGCCAAGTTGTCCAAGCTTGTCTTGAACTCAGAGTATTGCTCTAACAGTCCTTTACCTGAACTCTTCCCATTTTAGTATCATGAGGTTGTAACAGCTATATAAAATAAGTTTAGGTGTCATGAATGTATACTTAATTTTTTAATAATCTCTGAGCAACCTTAAATAACTGGTATAGAAAATTTCCTATTCAAGTTGAAGACAATTGTATGTTACCTAGAAATTTCTATTTGGATAATAAAGTGTAATTGTTACAGTCAGGGGTAGCCTTGCATTTGAAAGCCTACTCCACAACGCTCCTTAGATAATCATGATCTTCATGTGTGTGAGAAGCCTAAATTTCTCCCAGGCATGGTGGTACATTCTTTCAATCCTAGCACTCAACAAGAAGAGATAGGAGGATTATTGCAAGTTCAAGGCCAGCCTGGTTGACACAGCAAAGCCCTGTCTTAAAAAAAAAAAAATGTTTAATTTTAAAAATTGCCATTAAGATTATTTTCTTGGTAACATTGCCCTTAAGATTATTTTCTTGGTAACTTATGTTTCCGTGGACTATTCTTGATTCAGCTAAACATGAATTCCGCTCCAACTTTCATCAACTTTCCTCCAAAAGGAAAACCCAAAAGGGCTGATACATACGAGTTACAGGTGCGAGGGTTTTCAGCTGAACAGATTGCCCGCTGGATCGCAGACAGAACTGATGTCAATGTAAGTTTCCCATACTTTACAAAACGTCTTTTTTTCACTGTCTTTGAATATGAACTGGGAGTCATAGCTGGTCTTGTCTTCATGTCACTGAGATGGAATCATTTGGTGGATCTTTCATAAGTAGGGTTTAACAGGGTCATCTTAATAAAGAGTAAAATTAAAAAGCACCTTGTCTTAGCCTGTTGAGTTCAGAATAAAAACCATTTTCTTGGCCATAAGTGTGTGTACTTAGCAAAATTTCTTAATTTAAGGGGTATTGTATTTTAACTGAAATAACACTATGCATATTACATATTGTTTCTAGTGTATAGTTTTAACTGATTGGAATAATATAGTTAAAAATATTTTTTCTGAAAATGCATTTTTGACTGCTTTCATTTCATCATTAATTAGAAAATAAATTTTATATCTTAGAATGTTTTTCTCTCTCTTTTCCATTAGATTAGAGTAATTAGACCTCCAAATTATGCTGGACCCCTAATGTTGGGATTGCTTCTGGCTGTTATTGGTGGACTTGTGTATCTGCGAAGAAGCAATATGGAATTCCTCTTTAATAAAACTGGATGGGCTTTTGCAGCTTTGGTAAGTGAATTGAAAGAGAAAAGAAATTGATTGAAAAAGAACTTAATCTATTTTCTTTACCCTTTTTCTTTTGTTTTCTTTATTGTGCTTGTGTATAGGCCACAGATTGCTATTGGATGTCTTCCTCAGTCACTTCTTCAGTTTATTTTATGAAGTGGGTCTCTCTGAACCAGGAATTCACTAGTGATCCCTAGAGAGCCTCCTGTCTCCATATCTTTAGTGCTGATATTACAAGCACATACTACTGCACCCAGAATTTTTTCTTGGGCTCTGTTAGCTGTTATCTCTGTGAAAAATACTTTTTTGGTATGTGATGTGTGTGTGTGTGTGTACTTGTACATGCATACAACTGCACATGCATAGGCCAGAGGAGGATATCCAGAGTCATTCTCTATTGTTCTCTACCTTTCTCCCATCCCCAAGACAGGGACTGTCCTGGAACTTACTCTGTACACCAGGCTGGCCTTGAACTCAGAGATCCATCTGCCTCTGCCTCCCCAGTGCTGGGTTCAAAGGCATGTACCACCATAGCTGACTCCACTTTTCTTCAACAGTATCTAGCACTGAGCCTGAAGCTCCCGATTTGGGCTAGAGCAGCTGGCCAACAAGCTCTCGGGCTCTGCCTGTCTCTGTTCTTCAACACAAGGATTCTAGGATGTACAGCCATGCTGGGGATGTAGACTCGGGTGCTCTTGTTTTCACAGCATACACTTACCCGCTGAGCCTTCTACTCAGCCCCATTTTTGTTGTGTGCATGAGTGTGCATGTCGGTGCTCGTTTGTGTGGAGGCCAGCAGTGAACTCAGGTGTTCTTCCTTAGGCTCCATCTACATTGGAATTTGTTGTTATTTTCGGGAGGTGTCTCACTGACTAGAGCAAGGGTGGCTGGAGGACAGAAAAGGGCACTGGATCCCTGGAGTTATAGGCATTTGTGAACTGCCTAATAGAGGTTCTGGGAACCAAACTCCACTGTTTAACAAGAAAAGCAAATGTCTAGCCAGTGCCCTCAGCTTTTTTATTTGGATTCTGGAAATTGAACTCAGGTCACCGTTTTGGTTGAAAGCACCTGAGCAAGGCAACTTCTAAAAGACAGCCTTTCACTGAGCTAGAGTTCACGATGGTGGAGTGAAGGAACAGCTGACACTGGGAACAGCACAATCCTTTTGAAACCTTAAAACTCACCCCCAGTGACACACCTCCAAAAAAGTCACATCTCCAAATCCTTTCCTGTAGTGCCTGCCTGTACTGTGTAACAGTACGGTACTCCTGTATTGCGGCGCCTGCACTACAGGACCATTTGTGCGTCTCGGGCAAGGGGCTGGAGGTTGAAACACACAAAGACACACACCTCTAGTCACTGGTAAAGAAGCCCTTTATTGAATGTTACCACGGAGGCTTATATACCCAACACAGTCAGGTGGGACAGCATGTGAAAACCTCATCCCCCTGATCCTCAATCAAGGACAAGGCAACACGTGCTCAGGAAGCAGAGCTGGACACAGCTTTTAGTAGCTCAAATCAGAAGGCCAAGTAAACGTCACCAGCAGGGGAGAGCAGCTGGAGGCCAGGACTCCAAATGGTCCCAACAGTTTCCAAACAGTTCTGCCAACTGGATACCAACCATTCAGACATAAGAATTTATGGGTCTGTTTTAGTCAGTGTTCTATTGCTGTGAAGAGACACCATGACTGCAGCAACTCTTACAAAGAAAAGCATTTAATTGGTACTTGCTTACAGTTCAGAGGTTCAGTCCATTATCAACATGGTAGGAAGCATCATGGCATGCAGGCAGACATGGTGCTAGAGAAGGAGGTGAGAGTTTGACATCTGAATCCACAGGCGGAAAGAAGAGAGAGAAAGAGAACACCACTAGGTCTGGCTTAGGCTTCTGAAACCCCCAAAGCTTACCCCAAGTGACACACTTCCTCTAGGCTTATGGCCATATCATTTAGCACATTTAGTACAAATTCAGTAGTCCCCATGTTCATTCATCACCCTCCATCATGTGGGTCCTGGAGATCAAATACATTGTCGGGCTTTTGTGGCAAATACTTTTATATGCCAAGCCATCTTTCTGGTCCTAAGATTTTCTATATTTTTATTTCCTGTCTTAAAATGGGCTTCTTTCCCTCATTATCTTATTAAGATTTCCAAAGTTTCAAACAACTGATTCTGTTTATAGTTCTTTTTTATATTTTATTTTATGTTTAGCATGTATATATATGTTGGAGATTATGTGCATAAGTACAGATATGCATAGAGGTCATACAGGGGCCATTTGATTCCTTAGAAGCTGGAGTCATGGGAAATTATAAGTCTCCTATCATGGGTTCTGGGAACCAAACTCAGATTCTCTGCAAGAACAGTATATGTATCCTTAATCACTGAGCCATCTCGCTATTCCTAGTTACATTTTGAAAATGTTTTTGAATGTATTTTCTTTTTTTTTTATGAGACAGGGTTTCTCTGTGGCTTTGGAGCCTGTCCTGGAACTAGCTCTTGTAGACCAGGCTGGTCTCGAACTCACAGAGATCCGCCTGCCTCTGCCTCCCAAGTGCTGGGATTAAAGGCATGCACCACCACTGCCTGGCTTCGAATGTATTTTCAATATTGAATTTTGAAACTTCTCTGTTTACAGTTTAAAATCCCTTCAGAAATGATGTTGAATTGTGATCCTTGTTGACAAAATATAAACCTTATTTGAAAAAAAGTCTTGTGTTTCCTGAATGAATAAGCATTTTCACATACCTGCTTAACTAATCAAAATGGGCTAGCTGGACCATGAGTTTTCCAATATTTTGTTTCCTAGTGTTTTGTACTGGCTATGACATCTGGTCAGATGTGGAACCATATAAGAGGACCACCATATGCTCATAAGAATCCCCATACAGGACATGTGGTAAGTTGGTCATTTCTTTGCATTGTATACCAAAATTGATGTAATATGTTACCCTGTGAAGCCAGTGCCAATATATACAGGAACTAGATATAGTTTTGCTTCTTTCATCCCTGTTAAGAAGCTTCAGGTATAATTAGAGCATGTGATCTTCCAAAGTGGGATGTTCTTTATTCTATTTCTTGAGTTCTTTTGATTAGGATGGCTAAGAAAATCATTCTCAAAATAAATATAAGAATCAACTATTTGAGTATCTGTTATTTCTAGCACTGTGCTAGGTACTATCAGATATGGTGATTAATTAGAAAATTGTGGTTCCTATTGTCATGTCTACATTGTTTTTACCTCATAGTTTTATAGTCTTAAATATTATTTTTCTCATATACTTTTGTTAGATAGTATAAATACAAAGAAAGAATAAGTAAATAAATAATATAGAAATATCTATTAGTAGACTAACAAAGTATGGTACATACTTACATACAGCAAGTGAACTGATAATTTCATAAAGTTTAACATACCGTATTTTAGGGTTAGGACACTACAATTCAATGTATAATTTAAATATTCAATTTTGTCTTCCTCTCCCAGAACTATATCCATGGAAGCAGCCAGGCCCAGTTTGTAGCTGAAACCCACATTGTTCTTCTGTTCAGTATCCTTTTACAATAAGTCTTTATTGTTGCATTTTAATTTGATCATTTTCTTACAATCTTATTTCTCTATACAGATTTGGTGGGAGCTGCTGTCTTTTTTTTTTTCAAGACAGGGTTTCTCTGTGGCTTTGGAGCCTGTCCTGGAACTAGCTCTTGTAGCCCAGGATGGTCTCGAACTCACAAAGATCCGCCTGCCTCTGCCTCCCGAGTGCTGGGATTAAAGGCGTGCGCCACCACCGCCCGGCTGGGAGCTGCTGTCTTAATGCAGGCAATAATACCTTTTGGGAATTGTATTGCTTGTGTCTTACTTCTTGACCCAATAACTTATAGACTAATGGGAGACAAACCTTTAGTTCGGCAAAGCCAGGTTGATTAGCTCATTGATGTATGGATTTAGAAGAAAAATGAAGTTTAGGTGAGACTTAAAATGAAACATTAAGAGCTAGAGAGATGGCTCAGCAGTTAAGAGCACTGGCTGCTCTTCCAGAGGTCTTGAGTTCAATTCCCAGCAACCACATGATGGCTCACAACCGTCTGTAATGAGATCTGGTGCCTTCTTCTGGCCTATAGCATACATGCATACAGAACACTGTATACATAATTAATAAATAAATCTTAAAAAAATGAAACATTAAGCTGAGTGTGGTGTCACATACCTTTAATCCCAGAACTCATGCAGGCCAATTTCTGGTTTACAGAGCAAGTTCAAGGACAGCCAGAGCTGTTACACAGAGAAGCTCTGTCTTGAAGAAAATAAACAGATAAATTAACAACTGTAAAATGAAATGTCATTTTAATACACTAAAAGCATAATTGGGGCTGAGATATACCTCATTGGTATAGCACTTACCTAGCATGCACAAGGCCCTGATTTCTAGTGTCCTTCAGAGAAAACCTAGATATAAGAGCCACATTAAGTAAAAGGAAAAATGCTGACTGAATAGATTAAATAAAAAAAAACAAAACCAAAAATAGCATTGGACTGGAACGAAGGCTCAAGCAGGATGCCTACTTGCCCACCCTGACAGCTCAAGTTGGATCTCTAGGACCAACATGGTTGAACGAAAGAACCAATTTCTGCCCGTTGTCTTCTAACGTCTACATATCTGCTGTGACATAAGTGCAAATAGGTACACTGTGTCACAGACAGACAGACAGACACACACACAGATTAATTAATTAAAAACATGAAAAATGAACAGTCATTCCTAATAGGAGGCTGTTTAAGAGAGAACACAAGATGGTAATGAAGAGATGAATGTAGTCAGTTGTAGAGCTTCCTTAGAACACCTGACTCCTTATCACTTAATTACAGTCACATGCAGTAGCGTGCAATGTGGATCATGTAAATAATTAGGAGTGTGTGACCATTTCTAGTACTCACAGAAATACAGGTGATGTTCTCTTTTCTGCTAGAACATAGGCACTGATACTGCTCATTTTATTATTCAGCCATGTGATGTGCTTTTTGTTTACAGTAGTATTTCCATTCTGAATTATATAGCTACTGTTACTAAAATGAATAAGGTCATGCCACATGAGGGATTTTCCTTTTTCATTAAAATAAGACAAAATTGGGTAGCTGAGTCATAATTAGTACTCTAAATGTTAATTGTTGAAAATCTGAAGAAGTTTTTGAGATTATTTTCTATTAAAAGTGAGTTGCTATTGTCTTAAGTGGTGTGTATTTCAAGTGTGTCCTTTTCAGGGGTGTTAAAGTGCTAACAGTGACTACTTAATATTTTGTAGTATGTATGAAGTTGGAAAACTGCTGTGATCAGGCAGTTTGTTTCAAGGTATGATATCCAAAGAGCTGATTTTATATATAGGTGGAATTTTTGTGGGTTTTTTTTGTTGTTGCTGTTTTTGTTTTGTTTTTTTGAGACAGGATTTTTCTGTGTGGCCCTGGCTGTCCTGGAACTTGCTCTATAGACTTGGCTGGCCTCGGTCTCACAGAGATCTGTCTCCCTCTGCTCGCAAGTGCTGGAATTAAAGGCATGTGTCACTACCACCAAGCATAGGTGAGATTTTTTTTTTAAATTACATTTGCCTTTAAAAAACTGAAGTATTTTCAACTAATTCTTTTTGGGGGGACCAGTTTGGGGTATTCATTTGTTTTGTTTCTTTGAGACAGGGTCTCACTCTGCAGCACTAGATGGCCTGTACTGTATAAACCAGACTGACTTTGAACTCACAGAGATGTGCATGCCTTTGCCTCCCAAATGCTGGGATTAAATTTACCACCTTACCAGGTGCATGGGGCTTGTTTTATTTATTTATTTATTTTAGACAAGAGTCTCATACAGTCTAGGCTGGCCTTATTTTACCAAATGCCTGGTTCAACCTTACTTTTTAATTTAATCTTTATAGTAATTAACACTGCAATATAAGCGTGTTTTCGTTACTGTTTTAAACTAAAAAAAATTGAAGGTTTATAAATTCATCTTATTTTCTTCATGAGAAACTGGGAATAGGAAAGTGGTATGTCTTTTGTGGCTACATGAATTTCTCCTTAAACAATTTTTCTAAGATGGCGGGGTTACCTTAGGCATGGTGCTTTTATGTGAAGCTGCTACCTCTGACATGGATATTGGGAAGCGAAGGAGTAAGTCACATGTCACGGTGTTCCAATTCTCCCTTTAATACAGAAAACCCCTCTAGTTAATTTTCCCTTTTTAATCTATTTCTTTACACTTTTTTATTTGGTCAATTGTTTTTTGTTTATTTTGAGATAACTCTATTATGTGGCCAAAATGACCTTGAACTTCCAATCTTCTTGCCTCAGCCTCCGAGTTCATCTTTCTCACTCATAAGAACATCTTGTAGCCAGGCAGTGGTAGCACACACCTTTAATCCTGGCACTTGGGAGGCAGAGGCAGGTGGATCTCTGTGAGTTCGAGGCCAGCCTGGTCTACAGACCAAGTTCCAGGACAGCCAGTGCTATACAGAAAAACCCTGTCTCATAAAACCAATACTAAAATAAAGCCAAATAAAAAACCACAAGAACATCTGGGTTTTTTTATTTTATTTATTATTTTTTTTATTTTTTGGAGACAGGGTCTCATATAGCCTAGATCAGTTTCAAACTGACTGACCTTGAATTTCTGATACCTTTCAAGTATTAGGATTTACCAACTGTGCCACTTACCCAGCCCCATCTGTAAAACACATTTTAAAAGCTGTATATGTAGGAACCAGACTCGATGCTACTGGCCCATAATTCTATACATTCAGGAGGTGTGAGGTAGGAGGATCACAAGTTCAAGGCCTAACTGGTCTATAAAATGAGATGCAACCCAGACTGCAACTTAGTAAGACCCTGTAAAAAGGTGACTGGGCATGTAACTAACTCTGTTGTAGAGTACTTGCCTAGCATATACTGGGCTCTAGAGTCAATCCTCAATATACCAAAACAAAACAAAACAACAGGAAAAAACTATGGGCAGGCCTGGGGATAGAGCTCTATGATGGAGTGATTGTCCTTCACAGACAAGGTCACCAGTAGTACAAAAGTGTGTGTGTGTGTGTGTGAATCTTATACTTAGTTTAAAAATTAAACACTTGGGAAGCAGAAGTAAAATTGATGCAAGTTTGAGGCCAGACTGATGAATATGAATAGCAAGTTCCAGGCCAGACAGGGCTATATGTTGGAAGACCTTTCCTTCAAACAGAATAAAAACCTTAGATGAGGAGTGGCAGCACACACCTGTAATTCCAAAACTTGGGACATCAGGGCTAAAAAAAATCACTAATAAGGTCTTGAACCCCAGGCTGCATCTGCTTGTTATGCTTTAGAACATTTGCATGTTGTTGAGTATGGCAGCATAGTCTATAATCCCATGCCAGACTGAGACAAGAGAATTGCTGCCAATTCAGGCTTTCCTGTACTATGTAGTAAAATCCTGACTCATAAACAAAAAGTCTGTACAAGGTGACACACTTGCAATCCAAGCACTTGGGAGGTGGAAACAAAGAATAAGGAACTCAAGGCCATTCTTTGCTATATAGTGAGTTTGAGGTCACCTCAAATAACAAGACCCTTTATGAAACAGATACACATTGGAAGATGCCTACAATGTAATTTCTTAAAATTATCATAGATAATATTTATTTTCTGTAAAAAGATGAGTATATTAGATTTCTGATTTGACAGATATTTGACAAACATGGTGGTGCATACCGATAATCCCAGCAATTAGGAGACAGGTGTGAGTGTGAGGCCAGTTTGGTCTACAAAGCAAGTTAACAAACATATACACAGAGGACCTAGTTCAGAACCATGCAGGCTCTATGATTGCCACCTCAGTCTCTGTGAGCCCCTGTGATTCCTGTTTAGTTGAAGTTTGTAGGCCATGGTCTCCTGGTGTCCTTAACCCCCCCTCCTACATTTCTTCTTCCTCTTCTTCCTTGGGGTTTCCCAAGCTCGAAGTAGAGGGACACAATGGAGATCTCCAGTTTGGACTCTCTCTCTGCCTAATGTTTAGCTGTGGGTCTCAGCATCTGCTCCCATCAGCTGTCAGTGGTAGCCTCTTTGATGATGATTGGGGTAAGCACTGATATATGAATATATAAGGATATTGTTAGTAATCATTTTGTTAATTTTTTTCTAAAATAGGTCTCTGGGCTATCCAACCTCTAGTTGTGGTCATCCAGGTGTTGAGCATGAACTCCCTCTCAGGCTGTGAACCTCAGATTAGACAAGTCATTGGTTGGCCACTCCAAGTTCTGTGCCTCCACTGCCCCAGTACGTCTTACAAGCAGGATAGGCAGACTATAGATAGAAGGTTTTGTGGTTGGGTTGTTGGCCCAGTCCCACCTCTGAAAGCCTTGCCACAGTTACAGAAGATGGCCAGATCAGGATATGTATCCTCCCTTACTACAGGTTCTCCCTAAGGTTATCTTCATAGAATCCTGGAAGTTTCTACCGAACTCAGTTTCCACATTTCACATGCAACCAAATACCCTCCAATTTCAGTTATCTCTCCTAGTACTCTTTCTCCATCACCACCCCCCCACCACATCTGATCCCTCCTGTTCCCATCACCACCTACTGCCAGTTCACCCAATAAATCTATTTCCCCTTCCCAGGGATATCCATGCATTCCCGCTTTAGAGCCCTCCTTATTACTTAGCATTTCTGGGTCTGTGGATTATAGCCTGATTTTCATTTACTTAACAGCTAACACCCACTTATGAGTGAGTACATACCATGTTTGCCTTTCTGGGTCTGGGTGGCCTCACTCAGGATGTTGTTGTTTTTTTTATTTTTTGTTTTTTGTGAGACAGGGTTTCTCTGTAGCTTTAGCTGTCCTGGAACTCGCTCTATAGACCAGGCTGGTCACAAACTCAATGAGATTCTTCCAAGGTGTATGCTACTACCTCCCAGCTGATTTTTTTTCTATTCCTACTTTTTTCATTTCCTTGCAAATTTTGTGGTATTTTTTAAGCAGCTGAATAATACTTCATTTTTTAAATGTACCACATCTAATTCATCTATTCTTCAGTTCAGGGACATCTAAGTTTGTTTCCAGTTTCTGGCTATTATAAATAAAGCTGCTATGAACATAATTGAGCAGTTGTCCTTATGGTAGGATGGAATCCCCTTTGGGGATATGTGTAACAGTAGTATAGCTGGGTCTGGAAGTAGATCAATTCCCAATTTTGTAATAAACCACTATATTGATTTCCATAGTTTGCATTTCCACATAGCAATGGATGAGTGTTCTCCTTACTCCACATCCTCTCCAGCATAAGCTATCATTCATGTGTTTGATCTTAGCCATTCTGACAGGTGTAAGATGGAATCTCAGAATAGTTTTGAGGTGTATCTCCTTGATGACTACGGATTTTGAGTATTTGTTTCTTGGCCGTTTTGTTCCTCTATTGAGAAAGTTGTAAGAACTAGTTGATAACAAGCCTAAGCTAATAGGCCAAACAGTTTATAATTAATGTAAGCCTCTGTGTGTTTCTTAGGGATTGAATGGCTGTGGGATCAGGCAGGACACCCCATTTTAAAAGTTGGATTATTTGTTTTATTGATACCTAATTTCTTTAGTTCTTATATTTTGGATATTAGCCCTCTATCTGATGTGGCAGTGGAGAAAATCTTTTCCCATTCTATAGGCTACTGATTTGGTCCAGTGATGGTGTCCTTTGCCTTATAGAAGCATTTCAGTTTCATGAGGTTCCATTTATTAACTGTTGATTTTAGTGTCTACAGTATTGGTGTTCTATTCAGAAAGTTGTTTCCTGTGTCAGTGTGTTCAAGGCTATTCCCCACTTTCTCTTCTATCAGGATCAGTGTGTCTGGTTTTATGTTGAGGTCTTTTATCCACTTGGACTTGAGTTTTGTGCAGGGTGATAAATCTATTTGCATTCTTCTACATGTAGACATCCGGTTTGACCAGCACCATTTGTTGAAGGTACTTTCTTTTTTCCATTGTATAATTTTAATTCTTTTATAAAAAGTCAGGTGTCTTGGCCTGGCACTAGTGGCATACACCTTTAATCCCAGCACTCAGGAAGCAGAGGTAGGCGGATCTCTATGAATTTGAGGTCAGTCTGGTCTACAGAGTGAGTTTCAGGGCAACTGTCTTGAAAAACAAACAAAAAAATCAGGTGTCCATAGGTGTGTGAATTTACATCAGGGTCCTTGATTACATTCCATTGATCCACCTGTCTGTTTTTATGCCAATACCATGCTGTTTTTATTACTATAGCTATATAGTAGAGCTTGAAAGCAGGGAGAGTAATACCTCCAGTAGATACACAGACACACACAGATGTATAATTAAATATTATAAAATAATTAAATCTTAAAAGCAAAGGGCCATGTGTGGTTGAGCACACGTGTAATTCAACACTCAGGAGATAAAGTATAGAACCAGCAGTTCAAGGTCACTCTGGTCTACATGGGGAGTTCAGATGAAAGCATGCTTTTCCTATATAGCAAATTCTAAGCCAGCCAGGACTATGTAGAGACTACCTTTTTTGTTGTTGTTGTTGGTTTTGTTTTTTCAAGATAGGGTTTCTCTGTGTAGCCCTGGCTGTCCTGGAACTCACTCTTTAAAACAGACTGACCTCGAACTCATAGAGATCCACTTAACTCTGCACCACCACTGTCCATCTAGTGAGACTATCTTTAAAGAAAAAAAAAACATGCAATGGTGGGACATGCCTTCAATCCTAGCACTTCAGAGGCAGAGGTGGGCAAATGTCTGTGAGTTCGAGGGTAGTCTGGTCTACAGAGTGAGTTCCAGGACAGGCTCCAAAACTACACAGAGAAACCCTGTCTTGAAAAAAACAAACAAACAGAAAATTATGCCTTACTGTCTTCCCTGTAACCCTCTTCCTCCTAGCCCTTGTCTTCAGAATCCATATTAAAACAATAAACCCTGTCTCTAAAAATGGGACTTAAATCTTTTAGAAAGCTGTTTCTTAGTCAGTTTTCCTCTTTGGAAGTGTGCAGCCTACACTGTGCTGGTGATTTATTAGGTGCAACCTGATGATTTTACTCTATTCTTTTCTCACAGTGATGTGTGTGGCTGGAATCGGACTTGTTGTGTTATTCTTCAGTTGGATGCTCTCTATCTTTCGATCAAAATACCATGGCTATCCATACAGGTATATTCTTATTTTACCTATACTTAAAATGATTAGTTAGTATTGCTTTATAATATTTTATTTTTTTCATTTTGTTTTTTAGTTTTTTCTTTTCCTTTTTTTTTTTTTTTTTTTAAGACAGGGTCTCTGTGTAGTCCAGACTGTCCTGGAACTCACTCTGTAGACCAGACTGGCCTTGAACTCACTGAGAGCCACCTGTCTTTGACTCCCAAGGGCTGGGATTAAAGGCACGCATCACTTCCGCCCAGCCTATAATATTTTATTGCTTAGCTTTTTATTCCTTCATTTTGAAAAGTCTCCTGGCTTCTACTTTTTTGTTTCTATTTTATTTTGTTTTTGCAACAGGATCTCATCTACCCTAGGCTAGCCTTTAACTCCTGATCCTTGTGTCTCTATCACCCAAGTTCTGGAATTACAGGTGTACACTACCATACTTAGCCTTTTGGAAGGGTTCAATTTATATGAGTGTGTGTTTTACGTATTGGTGGTATTTTTTAATATTTATTTATTTATTATGTATACAATATTCTGTCTGTGTGTATATCTGCAGGCCAGAAGAGGGCACCAGACCCCATTACAGATGGTTGTGAGCCACCATGTGGTTGCTGGGAATTGAACTCA
>JAQHUG010000121.1:2675382-2696279 GCA_028555095.1 Dicrostonyx torquatus
GTCTCGAACTCACAGAGATCCGCCTGCCTCTGCCTCCCGAGTGCTGGGATTAAAGGCATGCGCCACCACCGCCTGGCTGACTATGGGGACATTTGAAGTTGGACAAAATGCATTTTACATTATGGTTTGGCTAGAAGCCTATGGGGGACATGAGTGGAATGTGGTGGTTTGAATAAAAATGACCTCATAGACGCATACATTTGAATGTTTAGTCACCAGGGAGTGGTATCACTTGAAATTATTACAAAATTAAGAGGTGTGGTCTTGCTGGAGTAGGTGTGACTTTGCTGAAGGAAGTATGTTACTGGACTTTGGGGTCTCAAAAGCCCAAGCCAGGAGCAGTGTTCTTTCTCTTTCTCTCTCTCCACATCAGGATGTAGTTCTCAGCTACTGTTCCAGGGTCTGCCTGCATGCTGCCATGCTCCTGTACGATAATGGACTAAACATCTGAAATTGTAAGCCATCCCCCAAGTAAATGCTTTCTGTTATAATAGTTGTCTTGGTCATGGTGTCTCTTCACAGCAATTAGAATAGTAAGACAGACTGTGTTCTGGATACTTTCTAGAAGTTAAATAAAATATTTTCACATGGATTGGGGGTTGTGAAGGTGCTTATTAAAAACTACGAATACCTATTTGTTTATTTGATTTTCTGTCTTACAGGCAATTTACTTTCTTTTTCCCTCAAAACCAACAGAAATTGACAAGTTCCACATATATGGATAAGCATCCAAGGAAGATTTGTGTGCTGCTTTCTGTGGCCAATTGAAGAATGTTATCAAGGGGTTATATATTGATAATTTTTTTCCTTAAAATACTGTGGTTGGAAAACTGTAGACTAACATGACTGAATGTGATTATATTACAAGTATTTCAATAAAATTTGCTAGTCACCCTTTAATATCAAAGAAATTATCTTTTTTATGATTCATAAACATAGTTATTTTACATTAAAAAAAAATTCTGAGCCAGAGAGTGGTGGCGCACGCCTTTAATCCCAGCACTCAGGAGGCAGAGGCAGGTTGATCTCAGTGAGTTCGTGGCTAGCCTGGTCTACAGAGCTAGTTCCAGGACCGTCAAAAATACACAGAAACCCTGTCTCAAAAAAACCCAAACCCAAAAACCAAACCCAAAGCAACCAACCAAACAAAACAAAAAGCAAATACAAAAAGAAACAAATGAAAAACTAATTCAGATTAAAATAATAGACTATTTACTATTTTTCCATAATTGTGTCTGTTAAATGGCAAGTGTTTGTTGTGATGAAATGGATCTTTCAGGTTAACTTTATTTCTCAAGGAGGAAGTATCCATAAGTGTGGTGGGGCACATTTGTCTTCTAAGCACTTGGGAGGCAGCAAGGTCATTTCAAGTTTGAAGCCAGCCTCATCTTCATTGTGAGTTGCAGCCTAGTCAGGACAGCATACTGAGAACCTTTCTCACTCCCTTCCCCCAAATGTAAAAATGCACATAGGTGTAAGCCTGTCGGCAAGGTAATATTACACATAAAACATGTAGGAGAGAAATCGAGGGCATTACTAGATCAAAGAAAGGAAACGTTTATTTATTTATTTATTGGTTTTTTTTTTTGAGACAGGGTTTCAATGTAGCTATGAAGCCTGTTCAAAGAAAGAAAACATTTATTTATTTATTGGTTTTTTGAGACAGAGTTTCACTGTAGCTATGAAGCCTGTCCTGGAACTAGCTCTTGTAGACCAGGCTGGCCTCAAACTCACAGGGATCCACCTGCCTCAGCCTCCCTAGTGCTGGGATTAAAGGCGTGCGCCACCACCGCCCAGCGTGGAAAGAAAACATTTATATTTTGGATGGTTTATAGAGGTTAATGGTTAAGACCACGTGGTTGCGCATGTAGCTTATTGATACAATGTTTCCTTAGCATGCACAAAGCCTTGGGTTCAAAACAGCACAAGAGCACGTCTTTTTTTTTTTTTTTCTTCCAGGATAAGTGGTTGAATGTAGAATTTGTGCTTTGGTTTCCTTACCCAGAAAATGTTAGGTCTGTCTACTTTGGAGGGTGCAAGCATTGCATGAGATAATTCAGATAAAGCATCTGCAGAAGGGGTCGACATATAGTAAATTCTCAATAAACGTAAATGCAGTTTCACTGTTTTGTCAATTAGATGGAGGTAAAGAGGATGGGCCAACAGAGTGTTTTTAGGATAAAGTCAAGATATATCCCTGGTACTTTGAGGTCAGCTGGGAATGAACTGGACCCTCTGAAAAGGTGGAGGGGATCAAATGACGTCGATCGCCTTAGCAACAGGCCCCCAAAGAAGGTGAATTCTCGTAGCCAATAAGATACTAAGCTCTGGCAGAGGTAGCCAATAGATGACGGAAAGTGGAAGAGGGAGGACGCGCCAATTCTGCCTGAGCCTCGGCCCAACAAAATGGCGTCGGCGGCGGCGTCGCTTTGTTTCCGCGGCTCCTGCGGCGGCGGCAGCGGCCACGGCCTCTGAGCTGTGGGGAAGATCCAGCAGCAGCTGCGGTGACTACTAAGCTTCCACTACTTTGCGTTCGGGATCGGGTGCTGGGGAACGAGGATCGGTACCCAAGGGTAGCCGAAGCCAAGCAGGCGTCCGAGCCAAAAACATGACCGCTGAGCCCATGAGGTAAAACGCAAGCCCTTGTCACGGGCCCCGGCGTTCTGCTCCCGGGAGCCTTCCACTCGAGTGGGGTGTTTGCAAAGACGTGCGCTAGGCGCCCTAGGCCCGCGCGCGGCTTCGCGGTCAGCGGCATCGTTTTCCCTCTAGGTGAGCGGGGCTGGGGGAGTGTGGTGGGGAGCCCCAAGCGGGGCTAGGGGTGTGTGTCGGGGGCGGCCTGCGTGGCGCCGTGACTTCTCCGCCTCCCGCCGGCGCCGAGTCAGGAGCCTCTGCTGGGCTCCTGCCTCCGCGGCTGCTGTGTGGAGGCCGGGGAGTCACGGGCGCTGGGCGCTTGCGGTCATTCTTCCTAATCTTTGGGCCTAGCGACTATGCCGGGTGAAGGGGGAGGGGCGGGGAGGGGAGGGACGGGGGAGGGGCGGCGGGAGGAAGTGAGATCCTGGGACGAGCTAGCTCAAAAGGCAGTAGCCCCGGGAAATCCTCGGCTCCCCGCAGTTGCGGTGGAAGAGCTTTCGAGGTTGCAGGGCAAGGACGCTGGCCCCAAAGGTATTTAGCTTCTTTCTCACCCCAAATCCTGGAGGTTAACCTGGGAATTTTTTTTTCCACCAGCCGGCGGCGGGGGGGGGGGCAGGCTAATGCTTTTGCTTTCTTGAGAAGCCTGGCGTACTACTTTTTGGCAAAGACCGGTTTTTAGTGGGACATCAGTTGTTTTCCCCGCGTTTGGGGCATATTTCAGAAAGTAGTTAGGTCATGTTTTTATTTATTTGTTCCACAAGAGATGAGGAGCCGATTAACGGGGATTCACCAGAAGTAAGATTTATTGCAAAGGTAGCTGTGCCCGGCAGGCCGTATCTTACTAATAAAACGTTTTAATTAGACCGAGGCTGTTTTCACGCGTTTCCAGTTTGCTTCTTGACTGTTTTGAATAGCTAATTTGAAATGTATGCCGCTTTTATGCAGTTACCTTTCGATGTGGGCAGTTCGATTTTTGACTTTTCATCCTAAGAGTGAATTAGGTTTTTTTTTTTTTTTTCTGCTCAGATGAGATGCGTGTTTGGTGCCCGGTGGCAAAATAAAATTACAGGTAAAATGGATCATAATTGCATTTGTAGTTGGCAAAATGTGCCTTTGAATTACTACTAGAACAGCATGTTTTTAGAGCAGTTTAGATTGTAGAATTTGAGAATGAGCCTATCAGCCTATTTTCAGCAAGCGGCGCATAGATGCTCTCTTTACTTAGGGAAAATATATGTTGGTTCTAAAATACAGGCCCTTAGTTGTGTAAAGATCTTTGCCTTCCTATATGAATTTGTGTTGATTGACTCAAGTAAGACACATCTTTATGGGGTATTGGGAAGTATTGGCGTTCAGGCATTCAGTTCTGTATGACTTCTACATTTTATTTAGTTTCTTACTTAGTTATATTTAAAACCATAGTTTTGCCTTTGTGGAGGGTGAAGCTACATGTGAAGCCAGCCTGACTCAAAACTGAAAATTTCTGAACAGAAAACATAGGTGTAGCCTGTAGCCTCTGTCATCAAGAAACTGAGGCAGAACAATCTCACAAGTTCAAATCCAGCCTGGTCAACATCCTAAGACTGTATCAAAGGAAAAAAAAAATACGTCTTCCTTGGATTTTCTCCTTTTTTCTTTCCTATTTATTTATTTATTTATCGAGACAGGATCTCATGTAAACTAAACTGACTTTGAACAGTGTAGTGAAGGAAGATTATAAACTTCCCAGAGCTGGCGTTACATGTCACCGTGCTGGGTTTTGCTGGGCTGGGGGATTGAACCCAGGACTTTTGTGCATGCTAAGTAAGCATGCTACCACCTGTTCTATCAGCCTAGCCCTCCTCTTTGCGGTCCTGGGGAGTGAATCTAGAGCCTTGTGCATTGCTTGCTGAGCTGCACACCAGCCCTCATGGAGCATTTTAGTGCAGTTTAGTTTGAAACAATATTACCGTGTTGACCAGGCTGGCTCTTTTAATTCCTAGGCCCAGTAGATCTCCCTGTTACAGTTTTTCCAGTGTCTGGGACTTCTACACAATATTTGACACAACCACCTCAGGTGAAGAAATTATGCCTACTACTTTAATGCTGGGTTTTCTTTCTTTCTTTTTTTTTTAGTGGTCTTGAGTTTTTTTGTTTTTTTTTTTTTTGGTGATGACAATAGTCATAACTAAAATTGAGTACTTGTTGTCCTTGCATAATTAATACATTTTAAAGTTACATTTATTTAGTGTATGTTTATGTGTGAGACCTACAGGGGTTAGAGTATGTTCTCCCCTTCCATGTGGGTGCAGGGGATAGAACTCAGGTCCTCAGGCTTACAGTAGACACCATTACTCACTAAGCCATCTTGGCAGGCAACAGTATATTTTTATTTTAAAGGTGTATCTTATTTATGTGTTTGTATGTGTATATACATATGCATGTGTGCGGGTGCTGGAAGAGGCCTGTCTTAGTCACTGTTCTATTACTGTGAAGAGACACCATGACCATGGCAACTCTGATTTAAACGTTTGATTAGGAACTTGCTTACAGTTTTAGAGGTTTAGTTTATTATCATCGTGGTGAGGAGCATTCTTCTGTTCTCCAACTTCTTGCAGCTTTGTTGCCTGCAACACACTTCACTTGGGCTGGTTCTGCTCTCTTAGCAGCTGTCCTCAGCAGGTGTCCCAAGGCTCTGGCTCTCCAAGTGTCTCTGGGGTCTCCAAGGCAATCCAGGCTTCACCTTCACAGTTCACACAATGGCTTCTTTAGGCCTCTGTACAGGGAGATGCCGAAGCCTCTTTCTTGTATCCTTGACTCTAAAGCCTGAACCATGTGGCCAGAGCTATCAAGTTCTGTTGCTTGCTGGGGCTGGAACATGGCCCCCTCGATCAGTTACATCGTCATCAGCTTTCTGTTGCTGATGGTTTCCTTCACTACCTAAATTTCTCCTTAATTCCTTTTCATAAGTTAGCTTACCTGGGTGAGGTCTTGCTTTGAGGTCCCCACTCCCTTTATTCCATTTAGCATCAGACTTTAAACTTTTTCCTGGTGCCCCTTTTCTCCTCAAATAGTACCTTTTGTGTCTCCCCTTGTCTAGCTTGTTCCTTTTCATCATAGATCTGCATAAGAGTGAAGACTAATAGCCACTCTAGGTCATATGGTCAATATTAGCTGTCTTGAAATCTGCTAATGGCATTAATCTAAAACTCTTCAGTTTAGCTTCAGGCAGATTTTTAGGACAAGGGCAAAAAGTACCCACATTTTCAATTTCACAAGAATGGTCTCCAGGCAACTTACTAATATTTTTTTCCATCTGAAACTTCTTTAGGGCCTATTTTTTCCCATGTGAAACTTTTTTTTTTTTTTTAAAAAAAAATCAAGTATACAGAGTTCTGCCTGCATGCATGCCTGCAGGCCAGAAGAGGGCACCAGGTCTCATTACAGATGGTTGTGGGCTACCATGTGGTTGCTGGGAATTGAGTTCAGGACCTTTGGAAGGCAGTATTCTTAACCACTGAGCCATCTCTCTCTCTCCAGCCCGTCACCTGAAACTTCTTGAGCTGGGCCCTCCAGTTTAAATCTCCTCTGCATTGTCTTCCAAGGTCAGAATGGCCCATTAAGCCCTTTTTAAAGTGTCTGATTTTTTTTTTGTTTGTTTTTTGTTTTTCATGACAGGGTTTCTCTGTGGCTTTGGAGCCTGTCCTGGAACAACTAGCTCTCGTAGATCAGGCTGGTCTCGAACTCACAGAGATCCGCCTGCCTCTGCCTCCCAAGTGCTGGGATTAAAGGCGTGCGCCACCACTACTAGGCAGGTGTCTGATTTTTTAGTTCAAAGTCTTCCATATTACTCCAACAGCATGTCAGGCCTGTTATAACAAAACTTCAGTCCCTGGAACTGGAGTTACAGACAGTTGTAATCTGCCGTGTGGGTGCTGGGAATTGAATCTGGGGCATTTGGAAGAATGGCCAGTGCCAACACTGTTCTGTTGCAGTGAAGAGACACCAGGACTACAGCAACTTTTTATTTGGGGACTTGTTTACAGTTGCAGAAGGTTAGTCCATTATCATGGTGGGAGCATTGTCAGCACTAATGATGCTGGAGTAGTAGCAGAGAGGGAGAGGGAGGGAGGGGCGGGCAGGCAGACAGACACTGGACCTGGCATGTGCTTTTGAAATCTCAAATAGTGTCACTTCCTGATGACTAAACATTCAAATATATGAGCTTATGTGGGCCATTCTTCCTCAAGCACAAGGCCAGAAAAGAGGGTGTTGGGTCCCTTGAAGCTGGCATTCCAGTCAGTTGTGAAGCACCTGACAATTGGTGCCCAGAGCCAAACTCATGCTTTCTCCAGGAGCTCTAAAGTGCTGAAGTGTGCAAGGCCCAGCTTGTATAGTTGGGACTAATTTTCAGAATACTACTTCATCTTCCCCATTTTGCTGAGGAAATAGAAACAGAACTTGATTGAAGTTTTACAACTTGTAGTTAGTGGAGCCTGAATTCTACCCAGTCTTTTTTGGGAACAGGGTGTTTGAGACACGGTTTCTCAGTGAAACAATCCTGGCTGTCCTGGTACTTGCTTTGTAGACCAGGCTGACCTCAAACTCACAGAGATCCACTTGCCTTTACCTCCTGAGTGCTGGGTTTAAAAGTGCATGCCACCACCATTGGGCTCTACCCAGTCTTAACTCAGCTTGTATTCTGTTCTTTTTGGTTGAGACAGGTCTCAGTATGTGGTCCATGATAGCCTTGAATTCAGTTGGTAGTCTATGCTGGCCTCTTATTAATGACCAGTCTCCTGCCTCAGCCTCCCAAGTGCTGGAATTACAGGTATGGGCCACCACTCCTGACTTCAGGGATTGAATTACTTTAATTTAAAATTGTGTTTGTTCCCAGCTGGAGGTGGCATATGCCTTTAATACCAGCACTCGGGAGGCAGAGGCAGGTGGATCTCTGAGTTCATGACCACCCTGGTGGTCTACAGAGTGAGTTCCAGGAGAACCAGAGTTACACAGAGAAATCCTGTCTTTAAAAAAAGAAGGGACAAAAGCCCCCCTCCCCCAAACCAAGACAAACCATATGTCTAAATGGTAGAGTGTCAATAAAGCTGTACTTCCCTGGTTATTGCTGTGGAAGAATTCCATGGGGATACTAAGAGCTGTCTCGGGCTGAAGTGTCACTAATATCCCTAGTCATAGCAATCACAGTTACAAAAGAAACAGACAGACAGTGCTTGAGAACCAAGGCCATAGTTCCAAATCAGTCAGTCTCAATTCCAGTTTCTTCATTGCTCCACCCTTCCTGTCTTCATTATCTTTTAATGTGAAACAGATATAATATGAACAGGTATACTTTTATCATTAATTTGATTTTTGTATAGTAATTCCAGATGTTTTTCTTCATCAGAACTTAGGTAGGAGAAGAGCTTAGTTCTATTCTTTTACTTGTATTTAAAAAAAAACAAACAGATGTTTTAGGGACCTGTGGTATAAAAATGCCCAGTAGGCAAGAGCCAGAGGAAGGAAAATTAAACTGATGACCTGGCTAAGTCATATACCGAATAATCAATGGCTCAGCTTTTAAGAGTTTTACATTTTTTTTAAGACCGGCTCTATCTTTGTTTGGCCTGGAACTTTAGACCAGGCTGGCCTCAAACTCACAGAGGTCCCTCCCAAGTGCTGGCCAGTTTTTTTAAATGCTTTTTGTTTTAAAAACTGTGTAGCCCAGGCTGTCCCAAGCTCTCTAGTTGGAATTACAGTTTCCTCACTTTTGGCTTTCAGTCTCTTAACCTTTTTTTTTTTTTTTTACCTTTTGAGACAGTTTCTCTGTAATAGCCCTGACTGTCCTGGAACTCCCAGAACTCTGCCTGCCTCTGCCTCCTGAGTGCTGGGATTAGAGGTATGCACCATCACACTGGACAGCTGCTTTATTTTAAACCACGGAGTTGTTTCATGTTCTTGACATCATGGAAAATTTTGACCAACTAATAAACTTATTGGTGTTGAGATCTTGGTATTGAGAGAATTGATGGCATAGAGACTGCTTAGAATTTACCATTCTAATCCTTATGGCAACTGATTGTTAGAATAGGCAGCAGCTGATAATGTGTTATACCCTCCACCCAGTCTTGGGGACACAGCCCAGGGCCTTTTGTATGCTAAGCAACCACTCTACCACTGAATTACATCCCTAGCTGTTATTGCTTGGCCTGAAGGGAAAACTGTTTAGGATTCTTTTTATTTTTATTTTATTTTATTTGGTTTTTCATGACAGGGTTTCTCTGTGGCTTTGGAGCCTGTCCTGGAACTAGCTCTTGTAGACCAGGCTGGTCTCGAACTCACAGAGATCCGCCTGCCTCTGCCTCCTGAGTGCTGGGATTACCACCGCCCGGCTAGGATTCTTTTTAAAGAGTAATTTACCACTACTAAAACACAGATTGCCATCCATGTAACAGTACATACAAAAGAGTTAGAAATCTGTCCTTGGTTTTACAACGATAAAGAAAAGCATTAAACTTCTCTGATCATGCAAGGTATGCAAGGAATTTCATGTTGTTTGGTTCATTTGTTAAAACGAGAGCGAAGTCACTTCCTGGAATATAAAGAGCTGACTGAGCATGCTACTAATGGAGAAAGGGGGCATTTTTCCAGAACCATCTCCATTTGACGTCAGCCAAAACAACATTGGCAGTTTAGTTTGAAAATCACAACATGCTTGTGCATATGCACCGTTACTCTATGAACAATAAAGGACTGGGGAAGGGGAATGAAAACATAGAGAAAACCATGCTGTCACAATGTGGTGGGACCAAAGTTTGGCTTTTGATTGGAGAATATATTCTTGGTCTGTCAAAATTATGGAGTAAAATAGAAGGTCCCTTTATAGTAGACAGCTCCTGTCTGTTGTTGGAATGCATCAATTCTATGTTTGGCCTCCATTTCCAACTTTGCAGGTGTGTCTGTTTCATTGGTCGATTGTCCATCAGATCAGAAACTGATCTGCCTCATTAACAAACCCCGTTCATAATCGGCTTTCATTACTTTGCCAAGGGATGGAGGCCTCTTAATCTCTCACTGTGCCATAGAACCAGCCTACGCCAGACCAGCTTCAGATTAATATGATTGTGTACTCAGTCTTGACTACTTTGATTTTTCTCCCCTGCTGTGGCGAAAGCTGCCTCACAAAAGAGGCCGAGGCCCACACTGAAATTACACAAAAGCAGCAGCAGCAGCAGCAGCAGTAGCAGCAGCAGCAGCAGTGGCAGAAGGAGGTGGCAGCGGTGCATCACAAGACCTAACTTTTGGTTTTGTTTATTTATAATTGTACTTATTTATTTATATTATTACTTTTAATAATGTGGATTTGTGTGTGAGAAAGTGGGTATGTGCTTATGATTGTGGTGCCTGTGTAGGCCAGAGGTGTTGGATCTCCCTGGAACTGGAGTTACAAGTGACTGTGAGCCACCTGGTATGGGTGCTGTGATATGAACTTAGATCTTCTGGAAGAGCAATATATGATGCTTTTAACCAATGACCCATCTCTATCCCCAACCTCCCATTTTAAGACAAGGTCTTACCATGTAACCCTGGTTGGCTTGGAACATTTTATGTAGAATAGGCTGGTTTCAAACAAGATGTGCTTGTTCTGCCTTCCAAGTGCTGGGATTAAAGGTGTGTGCCACCATATTGGCTAGTCTTAAAGTGGAAGTTTTCTGATTTGAGAGATGTTAGTTAATGTCTTAGAAAGACTTTAGAGTCTGGTAAGGTCATCGTTATCAAGCAATTGGATAGCAACCCAGTATTTTAAATATGTTTAGTTGGGCATATACTGTAATTCAACAATGTGGAAAACATTAAGAGTGTGTGTGTGTGTGTGTGTGTGTGAGAGAGAGAGAGAGAGAGAGAGAGAGAGAGAGAGAGAGAGAGAGAGAGAGAGAGAAAGAATATGCATATGCACTGACTTGCAAACTTCAGAAGGATTTGCAAGCATTAAGATACCAGTTACTTGGTTATGTTTTGGTTTGGGGTTAGGTCTGGGCACACAGGCCTGTAATCCCACCTATTGGGGAAACTAAGGTTGGAAGATCACAAGTTCAAGGCTAAGCATGGCTTCAGAGTGAATTTAGAGCCAATCTCTGCAGCTGAGTGAGAGCCTGTCTCAAAATGAAAAACTGTAAAGAGGGCAGTAAAAGATAGACCAGTGGTAAAGCCCTTGTATGGCATGAGTAAAGGAGCTCTGGGGGTTCAATCCCTATTACTGCAAAAAAATTGTGACTTTCGTTTTTCAGACACTTATGTATTCAAATGGGTGCTTTGATTATAGGCATTTTTTTTGAGACAAGGTCTCTCTGTGTAACAGTCCTGGCTGTCCTGGAACTCACTCTGTAGACCAGGTTGGCTTCGAAATGACAGAGATCTGCCTTCTTCTGCCTCCCAAGTGCTGGGATTAAAGGTGTGCGCCACCTCCTTCTGGCTTTTTTTTTTAAATTTATTAGATTTTTTTTTTAATACCAATTCAGATTCCCACTTCTTCCCCTCCTCCTATTCCCTCCACATACCCTCCCACCCCACCCCCATCTAATCCTAAGAGAGGGTAAGGCACTTTGCTTTGTGGAAGGTCCCAAGGCTGAGCAAGGTATACATCCAAAAAGAATAGGATCCAAAAAAGCCAGTCCATGCAGTAGAGATAAATCCCAGTGCCACTGCCAGTGGTCCACCAGTCTGCCCCAGCTGTACAACTGTCAACCACATTCAGAGGGACTAGTTTGGTCCTATGCTTGTTCCTTCCCAGCCCAGCTGGTAGCACATATACTAAAATTTGTTTGTTTTTGAGACAATGTTAAAGGCGGGTACCTCCACTGGCCAATTATAGGCATTCTTTACCACACCAATTGAAACCTTGATTTTGATCAAACTAGATTTGTCAGCCTTTGATGTAGTTGGTCATGGAATTGTCAGTTATATATTGTCACTCTCTTTAGATAAGTATGTACATACATAAAAGTATTTCTGTCTGGGTGTGGTGGTGCAGACTTGTCTGTAATCCCAGTTACTTCAAGGCTGAAGCAGGAGGATTATGAGTTCTAGGCAGATCTGAGCAGCATGGCAAGAATCTGTCATAAAAAGCAAGATAAAAGAAAAGAATTACTTCTCAATGGATGTAGGCATGTGAGGTAATTTTTTTTGAGATGTAATATGGCTGTGTAGCCCATGCTAGCTTCAAAACTACTGTGCAGTCCAGGTTGGTCTCCAACATGATACTCCTATCTCATCCTCACAAGATGTAGGATAGTTAGGCATTTGCCACTCTGTTCAACGTTACAACAGTCCTTATTAGTAAAATCTTTGGGATCCTTCTTAATTTAGTTTAATAATAGTTTGAGGACTGTTGTGAACTGACCCAATCCTGACTTTGTTGTATGGAAGCGGGCCCCTGTTTGTCCCGGCCGCCCGGCCAGCTCAGCCCCGAAACAACCACACAGAAACTATATTCATTAAAACACTGCTTGGTCCACCAGCCCTAGCCTCCCACTGGCTAACTCCTACATCTCAGTTTAACCCATCTCTACTAATCTGTGCATCGCCACGTGATTGTGGCTTACCGGCAAGACTCTAACCAGTGTCTGTCTCAGGCAGAAGGTCCATGGCGTCCCTCACTCTGCTCTTCTTCCCAGCATTCAGTTCTGTCTTCTCTGCCTATCTAAATTCTGCCCTATCAGGCCCAAAGCAGTTTCTTTATTCATTAACCAATGAAAGCAACACATGAATAGAAGAACCTCCTACACCATTTGACTTTTCTAATCACATAGCTACATCTTATTTCTGATTGGATGAGCTTGGATAGATAAATTTTTATTTCCAAGTTTATGTTTTGTTATCAGCAGAATGAATTTGTAGAAGATATTCTAATTTTAGAAATGTCTTGGCTTCATAAGATTTGCTATGATTTACTTTTGGGATGTAGGGAGAAGGCTAGTGATGAGGGGAAGTTTATTCAATGTACATATGCATCTTTTTTGCTCTGAAACGCAAATTATTGTATACAGATGTTTTGTTGCTGATATGCTACGTATCATGTATACATATAAGTGCAGATATTTACTGAGAAGAGTAACTATTTTGCTGGAAGGTTGCTAATTTTGGCTTTAGATTTTGTTTTACTTTTTATCTAGTGTAGTTTTGTCCTTTTGTGATTGAAATGATACTTTATTACCCTAGCCAGTTCTTTTTGCCTGGGGAAAGATTATTGCTCTGGAAAAAGTTCGAGATTTGCCCTTGTAGCTACTATTTTCATATCCTGCCTCTGAGAAGTCTCTCAGTTTTTGATGTGGGAGTGTTCTCCTGTATTTTGTACTACTCTTATTGGTTGAATAAAGAGCTGCCAGGCTTATAAGATGGGTCAGCCCTTAGGTGGGCGGAGTAGACAGAATGGAAGTTCTGGGAAGGGAGAAGGAAGTGAGCCAGACGCCACGAGCCACCGTCGCAGATGGATACAGGTTAGACCTTTCCGGTATGTCACCACGTGGTGACTTACAGACTTTTATAATGGGTTAGTTTATGAGGTGAGGGCTAGCCGGGAAAAGGCTAGAGATAACGGGCAAGGCAGTATTTAAATGAATCCAGTTTGTCATGTGGTTATTTCGGGTACAGGCGACCAGCGGCGGCTGGGGAATACAACAAACACCTCTCCCCTAATTACAACAAGTTTTGGCTTAAAATAGTCATTTCTGTTCCTGGTATCTGTAGTCCAGCTATCTCTTCATTTAGTTCCTCGTAATTTTTGTTTAGGGTAGTGTTGACATATCAGTAACCTACACTATGGTTTTGGAGAATACTTTGCCAGTTAATCTAATATTTGAGTGAGAAACAAGGCTGGGCACTATCTGTGCAAAGGGTATTAACAATTTCTGCATTTCTTTCCATCTCTCCATTTCTTCACACCAACTCCTTACCTTCCACCCCCATTCAGCAAGGTGGTAAAGGTGTTTATGGCCAAGCCTGAGTTTTACTCCTGAAACACGTGGTGGAAGGAGAGAACTGACTCACAAGACTCCGTCTGTGGGATAGCACATGCTGCCTCCCCAAATAAAGACTTGATGCCCTGTAGGCATTCTTAGTAAAGAGAAGGAGATAGGTGAGTAAGGAAGCAGTTCTACAGTGTCATATTTATTGGCTCTGCTAGGATCAGAAAAGGAGGGAATGCTGACTTCAGAGAGGTCTAGTAAAGTTTTAGAGATTAGATGGGATTGCCATTGAATCTCATGAGACAGAATTTCATATCTAGACTGGCCTTGAACTTATAGCAGAGACTGGCTTTTAACTCCATGGATTCCAGGCATGTGCCACGACCCTAGCTTTCTATTGAGTTTTGAATGTGTTGACATTGAAGATTTGACTGTGAGGTGGAAGGATTAGTATGGTTAGAAATTAGTCTTATTTTACACATAGTGGAAGAAATAAGACATGTACACAAATATTTGAAGCAAGTTAAAAAGTGGTTAAAATGCTGTACAAGGTACAGTGAAGTTACTGTGGGAGTAGGAACTCCCCCCTCCTTTTTGGTAGTGCTGTGGACATCATCTTCAGCATGCTAAGTATGCCCCCTATCTTAGATGAACTCTTCAAGCCCAGGAAGACATTTTACTCCCTACATCTTTTCTTCTGCTACTGCCACCACTGCCTATTTCTCTCCCTCTGTATCTTCTGGAGCAATTTTTCTTGTAGCTCAGGCTGGCTTAATTTGCAATAATCTTGCCTCAGCCTCCTGATGATGGTGTGTGTCACTGCACCAACTTGATGCGAAGGCATTTCTGATGGGGACTAAGAAATAGAGACGTAATATATACTTCAATCTAGTCCTTAGAGGGTGGGCACACTTTTTTTAAAAATTTTTTTCGAGACAAGGTTTCTCTGTATTAAAGCCCTAGCTGTCCCAGAGCTCGCTTTGTAGACCAGGCTGGCCTCGAACTCACGGAGATCCATCTGCCTCTGCCTTCTGAGTGCTGGGATTAAAGGTGTGTGCCACCACTACCTGGCAAGTTTTTTTTTTTTTTTCAAGGATGGGCACACTTTTGTCAAGACTGAGAAGATTACACATATGAGGAATGGCAGTTTGAGAAAACCAATAAATAAATAGACAAAAAGGGCCAGACAACTGTATGTTAACATTTTCATTTTGGAAGAAGGTCAGCTAAGACTTCCTTTAACTTGTGGAAAGTATTATTTAACATTTGGACAGTCACATGTTAGTTAGTTTTTGGGCCTGGTGATTTTATAGATGCTCTGTGTTGTTGTGAATGGGTTTGATCTCAGTTCACAGGTACTAAAAGGATTAGGGTCACCAGTGAAGAGAGGTTAGGCTGTTGCTACTCTAACTCTCTGAGCTTTCAGGTTTTCACTCTAGCTTTTGAATATCCATTTTTAGTAGAACTATAGAAATTTAGTTAAAGCTGCCTGTAGTGGCAGCAACAGAGCCATTGTCTTAGGGGAATAGAGTTCCTCCAGGCTAAGGCCTGAGCGAGCAGCCAGGCTACAAATGTTTAAAGGGCAGCCTCTGTGAGGAAAGTAAAACAGCTCTGTTTTGTTTATTTCGTTTATATTAAACATATTTTTTGCAGCAGGGTGTGGTGCACACTTTTAATCCCAGCATTCCAGAGGCAGAGGCAGGTCAATCCCTGTGAGTGCAAAGGCCAGCCTGGTCTATAAATTGAGTTCCAGGACAGCTAGGACTTACACAGAGAAACCTTGTCTCAAAAAAAAAAATCAAACCAAAACATGTTTTGATTTATTTGATAGTTTCCAAATTTAGTTTTGGTGGTTGTTTTGAAAACACGCCTCTAACTTGTTTTAAAAGATTGATACATCAAAGAACAATTTGAGCATAAGATAGAATTTAATACTTGGCTTATGCCGGATTTCCTCTGCGAGTCAGAGGTCAGCAAACTGATCTAGCCACCAATTTGTGGCCCTGTTTTTGTAAACTTCTATTGGAATGCACACAAGCCTGTTTGTTTATGCCACCTGATGCGATTGTAGCAACTGCGTTTTGTAGTTGCAGAGTTGGATGGTTGCCCCATATGGTCTACAAAGCCTAAAGGAAGTATTCTCTTGCCTTTATAGAAAGCGTTTGTTGATTCCTGCACTAGGTAAATACAGGAAAACCACACCCAGCTGAGTAGAGTTGCATAAAAATACATGCATAAACATGTATTCATGCCAAACATTTATCTGCTACCTTAGTTCACCATGTTAGGAGCCACACCTAATTACATCTGTTAATAGTTTTCCATCCAATTTCCATAGCCTGCCTTCTACCATTTCACAATAATTCACAAGCTGCAACTACTTGTTTTGAGACAGTCTTACTCTGTAGAGCAAGGATGCCTGAACCTCACCTTGTAAAGTCTGTTCTGACCTTAAACTTGCCCTGATCCTCTTACGTTAGCTTCTTGTGAGTGTTAAGATTATTTCATGTTCTAACACACTTGACTTATGAACTGCAACTCTTCTGAAGTCCATTTCTGCAAGCAAATTTCAGGTCTGTTTTCAAGGCAAAGTGTCATACTTAGTGTTAGTGCATTTCTGGATCATGTGTAAATTGTGTAAAATTGCTATCATTTTGGGGCTGGAGAGATGACTCAGAGGTTAAGAGCATTGGATACTTTTCCAGAAGACCCAGGCTCAATTCCTAGTACGCACATAGCAGCTTATAACCATCTGTAACTCCAGTTAGGTTTTCTTTGGACTTCTGAAGCATTGCTTAAGTGTGGTGTGTAGAGATACATATATGCAAAACACTACATACATAAGATAAAGTAAAAACTCTTGCTATTGTTCCTCCCTCCCTGTCCTTTCTTTCTTCATGTATTGAGACAGGACCTTGCTCTAGTCCATCCAGTCTATCTTCTTCATCACCTTTCCCTCCCAGTGCTAGGATTATAAGTCACCACATACAGTATTTTCTTTTAATTTTTTTTGTTTGTTTTGGTACAGGGTCTCATGTGGCCAAGGCTGGCCTTGAATTTGTATGTAGTTGAGAATGGCTTTGGACACATTTTTCTTTTTCCGCAGCTTCCCGAGTGTCAGGATTACAGGTGTACACTAGTATGCTTGACTTTGTGGTGGGTGTTTTTGCTTTTTTAAAAAAAATGCATTTATTTATTTTGTATACAATATTCTGTTTGTATATATGCCTGAAGGCCAGAAGAGGGCACTAGACCTCATTACAGATGGTTGTGTGCCACCATGTCGTTGCTGGGAATTGAACTGAGGACCTTTGGAAGAGCAGGCGATGCTCTTAACTGCTGAGCCATCTCTCCAGCCCTATGTTTTGCTTTTTTTTTGAGACAAGGTTTCTCTGTGTATTCCTGGCTGTCTGGAAACTCACTCTGTAGACCAGGCTAGCCTCAAACTCAGAAATCTACCTGCCTCTGCTTCCTGGGCTTTGGGGTTAAAGGTGTTCTCCACCACCACCCAGCAAGTGTTGAGCTTCTAATCTCATTTTTTACCTATGAGTTCTGATGTTGATTGCACAAATTTGCATGGTCTTATTTTATTTTTTACTTTTGAGACAGGATCTTACTGTGTAATCCTGGCTGGCATTGAACTTGCTGTATCGATCAGGCTGTCCTCTAATAGCTCTGCCTGCCTCTGCCTCCCAAGGGCTGGGACTGAAGGTTTGTGACACACCTGGCAGTTGGATGGGAACTCTTTGCTGGTACACAGGCAGCTTATTACTGGCTACACCACTGAAGAAAACATCCTCTGGTTGTGCCATTATTAAGTAAGACAGGATATCTTGTGGACTAGGCTTTCCTCTAATTTGCTGTATATTAATAGTTCAAGCCTTTCAAGTTCTGGAATTATGGGGATGCACCACCACACCCTGCTTGCCCAGTGATTTATATTTTGCCCAGTGATATATATATATATATATATATATATATATATAATATATGCATCTGTGTCCATCCCTGTGTGTGTACACATACACACATTTGCACATTTTGTGGAGGGCTGAGGTTGATGTTAGGTATCTTACTCAATATATCCCCACTGTAATTGAGTCAGGGTCTCTTGCTGAACCCTGAGTTCTCAGATTCTGGCTATTCTAGGTAGCTAGTTTCCTTCAGAGTTGTCCTATGTCTACCATGTGAATACTGAGATTACTAGCAGCTGCCACACCTGCTTAGCTTTTATGTGGGTTCTGGATTCTGATCTCTGGTTCTGTCTATCATGTGCAGTAAATGCTTTATCCACTGAGGCTATTTCTTGGCATTTATTAAAAACTTTTTATGTGTTTTATTTACTTTTCTGGTGAGTATAGGGGGTACATACGTGGAGTTCAGAGAACAGCTTGTATGTATTGGTCTGTCCTCCTACCCTGTGGGTCCTGGGCATTGAATGCTTGTCAGGCTTGGCAATGAGTTCCTCCCATCTTTATATGGATTCCAGGGACCAGGAATTAAACGATATGAAGCCATCTCAGCACCTGTACTTTTAGGAACTCACTTTCTCATATTATCACTAATAATTATTGCCAGAATTATATAATACACTGAACAAGATGAATGAGTTTGTTCTATCTTTATATGGATTCCAGGCATTAAATCTGACGAGCCATCTCAGCACTAGTACTTTTCGGAACTCACTTTCTCATATTATTGCTGATAATTATCACCAGAATTATACAATACGCTGAACAAGATGAATAGGAATATTATCCCACAGAGTTTACATTGTGCTTTTACAAATCTCTTAGGATGTGCTCATCAAATTGCCACCTGGATAATTATGTTTAATACCCACAGATTAGTGTTCCTTCCAGAACCTTTTTTCCCCCCAGTGGATGATGGTAACTTAAAAAGACTCAAAAACCATTTGTATGGTTATAATGGTTAGTGCTGAACTAAGTGAATGTCCAATGCCCAACCTACGTGGGACTTGTATATCACTTCGTTTAAGTCTCAGAGATTATCACAGAGCCAGGGCAGATAGAATGTAAGAACTAAGAGCTAGAGAGATGACTCACTGTTCTTCTAGAGAGTGCACTTGCATAGACACTCATACACATAAAATTAGCAAAAAGCTGGAAAAAGTGGAGTGAGATAGAATAATGTCTTCAGAACATATTACTGTTATACTTTCAGAAAAATATTTTTCTTTATATGTTTATATATGTCTCTGTGTATATGTGCACTTTTGTGTGTGGGTGCCTGTGGAGACCAGAAGAGGGCATTGGATCCCCTGCAGTTAGAGTTACTGGAGTGGATGTGAGATGCCCATTGTTGGTTTTGGTAAAGGCTCCAGTCTCTTGCAAGGGTACCAAGTGCTCTTAACCTCTGAGCCATTTCTCCAGCTCTGCTGTTGCATACTTGATTCCACAGCAGTTGTGATTATTGATAACAATACAATACCTTTTTTTCATTTTTTATTAAATTTAAAAGAAAAATTTACATTTACTCCCCTTATCCCAGGCCCTCCCACTCCCCCCCACCCCACTACCCTCCCCCTGCTTTCTTAAGATGGGGCAGGATACAATACCTTTGTAAGATTTAGTCTGTCAACATTTTTTTGGGTGGGTGCTTAGGCCTTCATAAAAATGATTGCTAGGGGAGATAAGCGCAGAGGTACCACCTCTCCATGTCTGTAGCTAATTAACTGTTACTGGGAGAGGAAGAGAGACTTCAGTGGTATGTAGCAATTGGCAAGGTGCCCATGCTCCTATAAATAATTCTTCACCTAGTACTCTGTAAGTAAACCTAATGCAACTTATTGGGGAGTGAGGAAAGGGAGAGAAAGGAGGAGGAAGACTGGAAAGTAGAAGAGTGAGTAGTATAGTGATATTTTATTTATGTTTTAATAAATAAAGCTTGCCTGAAGATCAGAGGGTAAAACCAAGCCACTAGAGGCCAGGCAGTGGTGTCTCACACACCTTAATCCCAGGATTTAGGAGACAGAAGCAGATGGATCTCTGTGAGTTCAAGGCCACCCTGGGCTACACAGGATCAATGCAGAAACAGATCCAGGTGGTGGTGGCTCACACCTTTAGTCATGGTGCTAGGGAATCACACGCTTTTAATCCCAACACTTAAAGAGGAATATAAGACAGGAGGAGACAGAGACTCAGCTCTTTATCTGCAGTTGCCCAGACTTGGTGGAGGTAAGAGTTTTCTAGTGGCTTGGCTGTTTTACTGTTCTGATCTTGAGCTTGAACCCCAATATCTGTCTCTGGGTTTTTAAATTATCCATGCTACATTTGGCACCCAACATTAGGTATGAATTCACACACAAAAAAAGCCACCAATGCAGGCCAGAACTGCACGTGGAGCTCCTGCTCCACCTGGCTAGGTTTTTTTTCTTTTTCTTTTTTCAGGTAGCCTCTGAATGAATTTGGGATTTTTCTGTTGTAGCCTTCAGGCAGCCCCCTAACACATGTGCTTTTTCCAAACAGTCCTCTGTGCGTTTTTCAGACAGCCTTCCCTTCCCTCTGTCCTTTCCTCCCTCCCTCCCCTTCTCTCTCCCTCTCTCTTTCTCTCTCTCCCCACCATGGGTTGTTGACTCTCCCTGAACCCCCTTCATGGACTGCTGCCAAACTATGTAGCTGCCTTGAAATCTAGTCAGGCTTTTACTGTTCTACACAGCAGCAATAAGCCTCACGTCTTCATCAGCATAGATTTGGTAGACAATTGGGAATTATTAAAGGGAGAAATTAGTTAAGAGAGGTTTTTCTCACATTAAAAATGGGAAAAACTTCCCAGCACTCGGGAGGCAGAGGCAGGCGGATCTTTGTGAGTTCGAGACCAGCCTGGTCTACAAGAGCTAGTTCCAGCGCAGGCTCCAAAGCCACAGAGAAACCCTGTCTCAAAAAACCCAAAAAAAAAAAAAAAGGGAACAACCAATATAATGGAGAGATTTGGGTCGTTTATATATGATAATATGCGAGATAGTATGAAAATGAAATGATTAAATGAGAGAATATCTAATTTAGATGGGATTTATGTAATGTCAATGTCAATTGTAAATATCAGCTTCTTTATCATTTCTGACTTATCACTAAAAATGTTGGTTAATCTGGTTGTTTCCAAGTTCTGGCTATGAGAAACAAAGCTGCTATGAACATAGTTGAGCACATGTCCTTGTGGCATGATTGAACATCCTTTGGATATATACCTAAAAGTGGTATTATTGGGTCTTGAGGAAGTTTTTTTTCTTATTTTTCTGAGAAATGGCCACACTGACATCCAGAGGGGTTGTACCAGCTTGCATTCCCACCAGCAATGCAGAAG
>JAQHUG010000121.1:2703323-2725174 GCA_028555095.1 Dicrostonyx torquatus
TTGTTAAATATGCTTTCTTTTTCCATTTGATGTTTTTTGCTTCTTTGTCAAAAATCAGTTGTTCAAAGATGTGTGGATTGATATCTGGGTCTTCTATTCGGTTCCTGTCTGTTCTTATGCCAATACCAGGCTGTTTTCAGTACTGTAGCTCTGTTTGAAGTCAGGGGTTGTGATGCCTCCAGAAGTTCTTTTATTGTACAGGATTGTTTTGGCTATTGTGGGTTTTTTGCTTTTCCATATGAAGTTGACTACTGTTCTTTTGAGGTCTTTGAAGAAATTTGCTGGGATTTTGATGGGCATTGCGTTGAATCTGTGGGATCCAATTATAAGGCATTTTATCGGTTATGGGAGGGACCAGTCTGTGGTGGGTGGTGCCATCCCAGAGCTTGTGGTCCCGGGTTCTATAAGAAAGCAAGCTGAGAAAGCTGGGGGAAGCAAGTCAGTAAGCAGCACCCCTCCATGGCCTCCGCTTCAGTTCCTGCCTCCATGATCCTGCCCTGTTTGAATTTCTGTCCTGACTTCCTTCAGTGACAACAGCAGTGGGGAAGTGTAAGCTGAATAAACCCTTTTTCCCCAACTTGACTTTTTGTTAGCAGCAATAGAAATCCTAAGACATTTTTCAGCCTGGGCTTAATTTTTTTTTCTTTCATTGATCAAGGGTTCTCTGTGCAATAGCTCTAGCTGTCCTAGAACTCTGTAGACCAGGCTGGCCTCAAACTCAGAGAGCCTGCCTCTGTCTGCTTCCTGAGTGCTGCAATTAAAGGCGTGAGCCACTATCTGGCTTGGGTTTGTGTTGGGACCATTTGGAGTCATGGCCTCCAGCTGCTCTTCCCTGCTGGAGATCTTTACCACTGATTTAGGTTAATGAAAGCTGTGCTTCACGAGCACGTGTTGCCTTGCGTTGAGGATCAGAGGATAAGGTTTTCACCTGTTGGTCCACCTGACTGTTGGGTATATAAGCCTCCATGGTGCTACTGAATAAAGGGCTTCTTACCTGTGACTAGAGGTCCTGTCTCTCTGTGCTGTCTCCCTGTCTGTGTGTATTTGTGCATTTCAACCTCCAGTCCCTAGCCTGAAGCAGCTCGGTAACTGTATGGTAGCGCATTGAGCCCAGGCAGAAAGGCGATTGTGCACAGCAGGTTTGAATTTTTGATCTAATCTCGTTATACCTTATACCTCAGGCCTCTAAGTGCTAGAGACCACGCCCCCAGCCTTTGCACTACCATGTACTATCATGCTTAGACTTAAGTGTACTCTTTTCCTCTAAGGGTAAGTCTTACTATGTAGCCCTGACTAACCTAAAATTAGCTATGTAGACCAGGCTAGCCATGAACTTGCAGCAATCCACTTGCTTCTGTCTTCTAAGTGCTGGGATTGCAGATAATATGTCAGCCTACCTGGCTTCTCAGCTTTATTACTTTTCACAACTGGTTTCACTCTTTAGGAACCTTGAATTTCCACGTGAGTTTTTGGGTTGATATTTCCATTTCTACAGTAAAGGCTATTAGTTTTGATAGCGATTACACTGAGTCTGCAGTTGGCTTTTGGGAGTATTGCTCTGTTTGTGGAGTGTTTTGGGGAGGTGGTGGTGACAAGGTCTCACTGTAGTCCTCGTGGCTGGCCTGGAGATTGCTTTGTAGACTAGGCTGGCTTGGAACTCACAGAAACAACACTTGCCTCTGCCTCCCAAGTGATTAAAGGTGCATGGCACCATCTCTGGCTGAATATTGTTGTTAATGAAATATTTCAGTTTGAATGTGTGATATCATTCCATTTATTTAGGTTTCTTTAATTTCTGTCAGCAATGATTAGTTTTTATCATACAGAGTTTGAACCTGATTAGATTTATTTCTATGTATTAATTCTTAAAACTCTAATGTTATATTTTGTCGTAGGGATTCTGTTGCTGTGAAGAGACAATGTGACCATGGCAACTCTTATTTAATTGTGGTTACTCGCTTACAGTTCAGAGGTTTAGTCCATTATCTTCATGGCAGGAAGCAAGGCAGCATGAGGCAGACATATTTATAGAGAAGTTGCTGAGAGTTCTTACATCTTCAGTTACAGGCAACAGGAAGTGGTCTGAGACCTCAAAGCCTGCCTCCATAGTGACATTTCCTCCGGCAAAGCCACACCCATTTCAAGAAAGCCACACCTCCTAATAGTGCCACTCCCTTTGAGGGCCTTTTTCTTTCACTATACATTTACTTTTTCATTTTATGTTTATGTGTGTGTGGAGGCACATGTCAGCACATATACAGTGAACAGTGAACAGAGGACAATCTGCAGTAGTCTTCTAGCTTGTGGGACATTGACGATTGAAGTCAGGTCGTTAGGCCCTCATCTGCTTAGATCTCTGACTGGCTCTTTGAAGTAGGATAATAGCTGTGGGAGCTAGGATTGGAACAGTTTGAAGGGTGACTGGGAAGTGAGGAAGACAGACACAGTATGTGTAGATTTAAGAAGTTTTGCCAGATTCACATCTCCACATGTGAATTCCATCTGCGCTGGAAGCTGAGGCAAGAGGATCTGAGTTTAAGGGCAGCTGGGCTTAGCATATTCAGACCTTGTTTTAAAACCCATGCATACGCTCATACCCAAGCCTGGCTACTCAGAAGAGTAGCTGTGAAGGGAAGCACAGTGAAATAGGGCATATAGGGACTTGGGTAATGTGGGGTGAAGGCATCCCTTGACATTCTCAGATTTACCAGTGTCAGTGCGAGGAGTTTGCATTTAATTCTAAGTGCACAAAGCCTGTTTATTTGGGTTTTTTGTTAGGGATGGAAGCCTGAGCCTTCTATCACCAGCCCCGAAAGCAAATTCCCTCATTTTTTGGAGACAGGGACTTAAGTAGCCCAGGCTAGCCTCGACCTTTTTCTGTAGCCATGATTGACTTTGAACTCCCCATTCTTTTGCTTTTGCCTCCCAAGTACTCAAACTATAGGTGTGATTAGCATGCCTTGCTCCCAAAAGCCCTTTTGGCTGGGCTTGGTGGCTCAAACCTGCGGTCCCAGCATCTGAGAGGCAGAGGCAGGTGGATCTCTGTGAGTTTAAGGCCAGCCTGGTTTATTTACAGAGTGAGTTCCAGGATAGCCAGGGTCTCAAAAAACAAACACAGAAAAGTAACCTACAATGCATGAAAAAGGGACCCCATTTTTATCATAGCCACTCACTGAAGGAAAACAAACCCACCGAGGCACTCCCTAATACTAGTACTATTGTTGAGGTTTTGTTTGGTTTCTATTTTTTTTAAAGGCAAACCAGAAATTTGAAATGGAAAAAAAATTACTGAGTTACTTTGGAAGTGGAAAATTTGTCTAGCATCTGAGGGAGATGGTGTATTTAATCCCAAATAAAATTTAAAAAATGTTCACAGGACCAGTTTGCCAAAATTATCTGGTCTGTCTGCAGTTCACTTTCTCCTTTTGCATTTTCCTAATTTAGCATTCAAATTTGTGTTCACATGTCACGATGCACATGTGGAGAGGACAATCTTGACTTGACTGCAGACACCTTCATTGCTGAGGCATCTCGATGGCCCTTGGGGTTTTCACTAGTTGTTAAATGGGCACAATGTAAAGCTGAGGTAATGCACTGAAACAGCATACTGCATGCTGGTGCTCAGTGCTAGGTAAATGCTCATTAGAGCAATAGGAGGACTGCTAATAGGAGCAGGTTATCCTTATGCCCTTCTGGAGCCCCGTGCAAAAGCTCTGGGCTGCCTGTGCCTTGAACTGCTGTGTCCCTGGCAGTGGAAGGCCATGGGACCCTGAATGATAAATTATAATGAAATAGTGAAATATTGAAAACTGTCGGGGAATCTATGTATGTATGTATATACCTATAACCTCAGTGACTTGGATCACTGTGGTATGAGGATCTCAAATTTGAGGCCAGCCTGGGAAATTTAGCTAGACCCTATCTCAAAGTAAATTGAAAAAGGATTAGGGCTCTGGCTTAATGATAGAATGTTTGCCAAAACAGTTCAGCCCCCAGTGTTGAAAAAATAAAAGTGTATAGTTGGCGAGCATTAGACTTGAGATAACCTAAAGTCTTAGAAGTCTAAACCTAAAGTAGGAAATTAACAAGGAGTAGAGATTTCAACTCATTGGGTGTGGGCTCGACTGGTAAAGTCTTGCTGAGCAAGTCTGACCACCCAAATGTTGCTAAAATTCCTTCCCTAGAGGAGATAACAAGTCTACTCCTCCTCCTCAGGTCCCAAGATAACCAAGCACATTCCTCCAGTATTCACTTGGGAAAGAGTATGTTTATTGGACTTACTTCAAGAGCATAGGTTGAGGGGTTACTTACAGGAGTGTGAGTGCACTCCCAGGAAAGGTTGCACTGGGAAGTGTCTGCCCTACAGAGATGATAGCATCCCCTTGCCACAGAAATGGTGAGATCACATGTTGAGCCTTCCCAGGCATATATATTTAAGCCCCTCCAAGAGGCTATGTGCAATTAGGACAGAATTGCATATTTATAACTCAGGTGAAAGTCTCAGGACCCTCCCTCCACGTTTCTGTGTTGCCATTATGGGTAGGTATCACAAGGCCTGACTTTATGCAGTGCTAGGGATGGAGCCTAGGGCCTGGTGTAAGGTTCTAGGTAAGCATTTGCCCCCAGCCCTGTTTTTTTGTTTTTGTTTTTTTCAAGATAGGATCTCATAGCTTAACCTCAGCTGGTCTGGAGCTTACCAGGTAATCCAGTTTGTCTTGAACTTTCAGCTATCCTCCTGTTTCTGTCTCTCAAGTGGTGGGATTTTTTATTTCTTTTAAAAACAAATTTTTTCAACAGGTATTTTTTTTTGTGTGTGTGTGTGTGTGTGTTCGTGTATGAGCATGTGTGTGCCACAGTGAGTGTGTGGAGGTCAGAGGACAATTTGTAGAAGTCTATTCTCCTTCCACCATTTGGGTCCCAGGAACAAACTCAGGTTGTTAGGCTTGGCATCAAGCACCTTTACCTATCTCACCTGTTCTTTTTTTTCCTTTTAAAAAATGGAGAATGACTACTTCATGGAGTTGTGGGTCATCTTTGCTTAGGCCATGCTAATCTTCCCTGCATTGTTCCAGGTTCAGCATATATAATGGCTGCCAGAGTGAGCACTGAAGAAACGTTTTTACATTTACTTGTGTGTTTGATTCATGATGTGCTTGTTGAGGTCAGAGGACAACTTGCAGGAGTCTGTTTTCTCCTTTCAGTATGTTATTCCTGGGAATAGTCAGGCTTAGTGGCATATACCTTTAGCTATTGAGCTAGCTTGCTGGCCTTGAAGAAGTTGTGTGTGTATATATAATTTATTTATTTGAAAAAATCTGTATAGCTATTTTGCTTGCATGTATGTCTTGTACTACACGTGTGCCTGGTGCCTATAGAGGCTGGAAACGGGAGTCAGATAGTTATAAGCCAACACGGGGTGCTGGGAACCAAACCTGGGTCCTCTGGAAATGCAGCAAGTGCTTTTAACTGCTGAGCCATCTCTCCAGCCCCAGGAAGTAAAAATTTTAAAGTTACATTCTCTTAAAGCAGTGGTATGAAACAGTAACAGTTTGTAGATGAGAAAGTAAGTTGAAAGAAATTAGGAGGGATAAAAAATAAAACATGATAGAAAACAATAAAAATCAATATATGGCCAGGTCTTTTTTTTGTTGGTTTTGTTTTGTTTTGTGTTTTTGGTTTTTAGAGACAGGGTTTTTCTTTATAGCTTTGGAGCCTGTCCTGGAACTCGTTTTGTAGTCCAGGCTGGCCTGGAACTCACAGAGATCTGCTTGCCTCTGCCTTCCTAGTGCTGGGATTAAAGGTGTGCATCACCACAGCCCAGCAATGGCCAGGTCTTTGTAAATCACATTAGTGTACCATTTCTTGTTATCCATTTCAAAGTAGTTTATAGAAAAATTAATCCTTGCATTACAATTTGCTCTTATTTTTGCCATTTGACCCTTCACCTTTCTCTTTTGTTGTAAAAATGATGACTTTTGGTGGATGTTTAAAGGAGAAAGAAAAGGTTTGCATGTCCCTTACTCTGAGCTTTTTAATGTGTTTTTGTTTATCATACATGCACTGGAAACAACATAGGTGCTGGGCATGGTGACCCATGTCTGTAGTGTAATCTCAGCATTCTTGAAATTGTGGCAAGAGGATTTTGAGTTCTTGTCTAGCCAGGGGAACTAAGTATGACCTTGTCTTGAAATCATCAATGCAACACAGATTAAAAAAGAAAACTGGCTGGCGGGGGTGTGGAGTGGGAGGATCAGGGATGAGTCCTGAGAGATGTCTCAGTTGGTTAAGCGACCTATTGCCAAGCTCAAGGACCTGAGTTCCATACCCAGGACCGACATGGTGGAAGGGAGAGAACCCCTACAAGTTGCCTTCTGATCTCCACATTCATGGAGACAAACATACATACAATAAATGTAAAAAAAAAGGACCAAAATATGTGTATTAAACCAAGAAACTGTGCTGACACAAGATGCCTCAGTGAGTAAAGGTGCTTGCTCTGCAAGCCTTGTGACCCGAATTCAGTCCTAGAGTAGGAGAGAATTAATTCCATAAGTTGTCCTTTGACCTCCACACATGCATTATATACACAAGCATACACAGGAATAATAATACGTAAGCCAATAAATTATAAGAAACGTCACTTTTTTATACTTGTTACTGTAAGCAGCCTCCAGACATTTTCACAGGTATTCTGGTGCAAACGTTGTTCCCATTGGAACTGGTACGTTAGAGCAGTGTTTTTATTTTTCATGTTTCCATGATTCTTTTAATTATAGGTAGGGCAAGTGCATATTCATACCCTTTCATTAAATTTCAGTCAGTTCTTCACTGACTTCACTGATTTGTTGTTGCTCTCACATTTTTATGCTTACTTATTTGTTTTTTCAAGACAGGGTTTTGCATGTAGCCTGAAACTCGCTCTTTAGACCTCACAAAGATTCGCCTGCCTCCCGACCTAACATTTTTTTGAGACACTCATCGACTGGTCTTGGCCCTCTTGGAACTTTCTCTGTGGACCAGGTTGGGCTTGAATTTGCAGCAGTCCTCCTTAGTCTTCCCAAGTGCTAAGATTACATGAGTGAGCCACCATAGTTGGCCATCTTGACCATTTTATTTTTGGTTTTTTGAGACAGGGTTTCTCTCTGTGACAGTTCTGGCTGTCCTGGAACTAGCTCTTGTAGACCAGTTTGGCCTCAAGCTCACAAAGATCTGCCCGTCTCTGCCTCCTGAGTGCTGAGATTAAAGGTGTGTGTCATCATGCCTGGCCACAAAGAACTTTTTTTTAATAACTTAAATTATATTTATTTGTGCATGAGTATGTATGCACACATGCTTCACTGCATGTGTGGAGATATAAAGCAGCTTGTGTTCTTTATCTGCCGACACCACATGAGTCCTGGAGATTGAATTTAAGTAATTAGGCTTGGTAGTAAGCACCTCTATCAGAACTATCTCACTGGCCCTTTTAATTGTTTTTGTTATTGCTTGCTTTAGAGTTACATATATTTTTAACTAGCATTGTTCTTTGATTAGTGAAGAATAGGATTTTGTTAATACATTCTAAATGTTTATTATTTTCTGTCTTTTACAGGATGGTAGGTCCCATACAGAGGTGGGCAAGGAACACAATCTTTAGGGGGTATAAACATATCCCAAGATGGATATTTTTTAAAAAAAGATTTTTTATTTTTGTGTGCATTAGCATTTCACCAGCTTATATAAGTCTGTTGTCCTCTTTTTAAGATTGTTGCTGCCTTTTAAGCCATGGCTGTTGGAATCAGCAACTGCATCTCTGCTGCTATCAGCCGTGATTAGGCCGGTGGGCTGCAGCCTGAGGAAATTCTATTTTCTCAGACACAGATTCTTTCAAAGCTAAAAAGGGAATTTTACTAAATCTCTGACCCTCTAAAGAATTCAAGATAGCAGGTTTGAGGTGGAATTCTGCTCCTCAGAGGCTGAATAGCAAATTGCTCGCCTCCTCTTTTGCCATCTCTCCAGAAGCCCTCAAGCTTCTCCTTGCCCCTCCTTGAAAACCCTACTCCACCTGGTTTCTCCCTACTACTTCCTGTTAACAAGTTGCTGAGACAGCCTCCTGACCACAGGAGAATTTTATTTAACGAAGCATGTTTGTATCATTAAATGTTCTGGAACATAAACAAATGTAACACACACCTTAAAATAATTCTGCAACATATGTCTGTGTAAGGGCACTAGATCTGCAGACAGTTGTGAGCTGCTGTGCAAGTGCTAGGAATTGAACCTAGGTCCTCTGGAAGAGCAACCAGTGCACTTAACCGCTGAGCCATCTCTTCTCTTTAGTCCCCACAGCCAGTTAAATTGTAATGAGGCTCTGGACCTGCAGCATTCCAGCCTCTGAGTCACTGAAGTTCTAATCAGTTAAGTCTTTGCAACACACAGCTTCTGTCCAGAAATTTTGTTTGTTTTTTAAGTTTTTCGGTACAGGATTTCTTTGTGGAACCTTAGCTGTTCTGGAACTCTCTCTGTAGACTGTGCTGGCCCTGAATTCAGAGATCCCTTGCCTCTGCCTTCCCAGTGCTGGGATTAAAGGTGTTCACTCCCACTGCCTGGCTAGAAATTCTTGTACGTACTGCTTATATTACCTTTCTCATCTTGCATTTTGCTAACTCTTCAGGACAATATTTGTTTTAGTCATAGTTACTTTATATTTTCAGTCTGATAGTTTCAAATTCTTCATCAGATCTGAGTTGGTCTTGATACTTACTTTTTGTCTCTTTTGACTGTGGTTTTGTTTGTTTTTCCCTGTGGCAGGCCTTGTTTTTATTGTTGGAATCTAGACATGCTGTATCTAATAACAGAAACTGAGGTAACCCTCAGGATTTTAGTATGAGATTTTGGGTACCAATGGTGATCAAACTCAGCCTCCTTTGCTGCAGACTTAAATCTCATTTTCCTCCTCCCTCATGTTCTGCTCGGCAACAAACCTAGAACCTTGTATATGCTAAGTAAGCACTGTACCACATTCCCACACTTAAAGCTTCTTCTATTGTCTTTAAAGAAACTTACTATTTTTGATTTTCCTATGAATTCTTCCCTAAACAATGCCTTATCTTGGAGCTATCTTAGTTTTAATTCATGGTTATTATGCTAGAGTCTCCTTGATGTAATGGTAGGGAGTTAGGGGGTCCTTTACAATTAAATCTGTTGTTTCTTTTGAAATAGGATCTCTTTGTGCAGCCCAGAGTGGACTGAAACTCTTGTCAGTCCTCCTTTATTGTCTTGGAAGTGCTGGGACTATAGTGTCAGCTGAAATCTGATTTTTAGTGCTGTCCCCAGTTTCTGATTTATTTTATTTATTATTTTAAAAATGATCTGTATAGGTGTTTTGCCTGTATGTATGTCTATGTACCATGTGTACCTATCGCTCGAAGAGGCCAGACATGGGCAGTGGATCCCCTGGAACTGACTGAAGTTACAGACTGTTGTGAGCTGCCATGTAGATGCTGGGAACTAAATGAGAGTCCTCTCAGAGTAGCCAGTGCTCTTCATTTTGAGTGGTTTCTCCAGCCCAGATTTCTGGTTTTGACCTTCAAAAATCATTTCCTGAGTTTTATATCCACTAAGGTTACACAGGAAGGCAAGAAATGTCTAGGGTTATTTTATTGCCTTTTCTCCAAAAGGGTAGGTAATTCTCTGGGCATATTTTGATATCATTACTTTCTCCTGTTCTTGCTCAAAGATCAGTTTTCAGATCTTTCCAATGAGATCTTTCTAAAATCCTGAGGATGGTTCCTGGAAGTAAAAATACAGGTACTCTATAAGACTAAAGGCCACAGTAGTTCTTTTATTTTACATTGCTTGCATACATATCTTTGTGAGTGTGTCAGATTCTCTAGAGCTGGAGTTACAGTTTCAGGCTGCCATGTGATTGCTGGGAATTGAACTCAGGTCCTCTGGAAGAACAGCCAAGACTCTTGACCACTGAGCTATCTCTCCAGCCCTGCCACAGGTCTGAAGTTTTGTAACTCTTCACTAAATTGGTCCTTAGCTTCCAGCAGCTTGTCGGAGAGAGACTGTTTAAATACCCGGTTTCAGGTAAACAATGGCTCTTTGTATTTGCTTATCTCTAGGGTTTTTGTGGTGTGTGTGAGTGTGCCTTGCTTTGCCCTGGACCTGAGATCTGACAGATCTAAGATAAGCTAATAATTCCCAGTTTGTCCAGTTTTTCCCCTGCACTCTCCTTCGAATGAATTAGAACCTACTCTTCACAAAAGACTAAGCACTGAAAAGTGCTCCACAAGCGTGCCAAACAAGAGTGCCAAAAATAAAGCAACATTTTATATAGAGCAGTAGATAATAATAGATAGAGCAAAAAGATAATCTTTATTTTTATTATTACTAACTAATTGTTGGAGTGTTCTCAGTGACAAAGGCCATGCTTAATGTGTTACATAAGGTCAAGCTCCAGCTCAAAATAAAGTCAGCTAGAGCATACAGAGTTCCTAAATGGCAGTACATAGCCCAGTTCCCAGGAATCCAAATGTCCCCTTATGTTCTCTTCCAGTACTAGGCACACACCTGGTGCAGACATACAACAGGCAAACACCTATAGATTCCAGTTCTTTTTGTTTTGTTTTGTGTTTTTCAAGACAGGGCTTCTCTGTATAGCTTATGCTGGCCTTGAACTCAACAGAGATCTGCCTGGCTCTGCCTCCCGAGTGCTGGGATTAAAGGTGTGCATTACCACCAGCTCCTAATTCATTCTTTTTGTGGTGCTGAGGACTGAGTTTGGGGCGTCACACATAAGCTCTTCAGATGGGTTTCATCCCCAGTGCAGGAATTAGATGATATTTTTATTGTTAGAACCTCATCTTGTTATCGCTGTATTTATTGCATAGTGTGGTAGGCACAGTAGACTTATTATGTGTTCATAAATATTAATATCAAAAAATCTGGAGAGCTGGCTCAGGAGTTAAGAGCACTTCCTCTTCTTATAAGGACACAAGTTTGGTTCTCAGCATACACATAGCAGCTTACTACCATCTAAAACTCCAGTTCTAGGGCATACAGCTTCTCTGGGCATCAGGCATGTATATTTTAGATAAAACACTTGTGTGTGTTTGTGTATATATAATAGAAATACATAAACAAAAATTTAAAAATCTGAGAATTTAAAGAAGGCATTAGTAAAGACAATAGAAAACAATTTAAAAATTTGGAAACAAAGTTGGCATGACAGTGCCAGTAATAATCCTATAACTCAGTTGGTGGGAACAGGGTTCTTGGTTGCATTCACCTATACAGTTGAGTTTGAGATCACTCTGGGGTACATGACTCTGTGTCTCAAACGGTGTTGACAGTTACCACCACCATGACCACAAAATAAAACAAACCCACACATACTTTGGAAACAGCATGCTGTATTAACCAGCTGTGTGCTTGCCTTACTGTATCTTTAGTCTTTAAGTATTTAGTTTTGAGTATTATCTATTAGAATAACTCGTTTTTTACTCTTTAAGAAAATCTTTCTGTGAGGTTAGTGGATTGAGCCCAGGGCCTTGCTTGTGTTAGGGAGGCACTCTAACACTGACCTACATCCCCAGCCCTATTATTCATTAGCTCTTATTAGTAAGTCTTTTGAGTTTCCCTACAGGATGCATGATAGGATTGGATTTGATTAGAGTTGCATATCTTGATTCTATATTAGTAGTAAAAGTGGAAACTATGTTTCTTTTATTACAGTTTGCAAATAAGTGTCTCTCTGAGTCTTACTTTCCTGTAATAAGATTCTTTTTTAAGGGGGCTGGAGAGATGGATCAGTGGTTAAGAGCACTGGCTGTTCTTCCAGAGGACCGGGGTTCAATCCCAGCATCCACATGGCAGCTCACAGCTGTCTTGTAGTTATAGTTTCAAGGGATCCGACACCCTCAGATAGACATGCAGGCAGGCAAAAACACCAATGCATATAAAATAAAAATAAATCACTTAGAAAAGATTCTTGTTAAATTTTTTTAATGTGTCTTGTATGTATGAGTGCTCAGCACCAGCTTACTTGAAGGGTGCATCAGATCCCATTATAGATATTTGTGAGCCACCATGTTGTTGCTGGGAATTGAACTCAGGACCTCTGAAGAGCAGTCAGTGCTCTTAACTGCTGAGCCACCTCACCAGCCCCTATTCTTTTGTTTTTTTAAATCTGGTCAGTATGTATAAAATACACGTTGAAATTTACTGAAATTTGGCATGTTTGTTAAAAAACGTTTTCCAACCTTTTCTGTCTCCCCTCTTCCCCGCCCTGGATTTCTTTGTAGTCTTGATTGCCCTGGAACTAGCTCTGTAGACCAGGCTGGTCTCGAACTTGGAGTATTGGAATTAAATGTGTACATTGTCACTACCAACTCTACCAGACAAGCATTTACTTTTTTTTTTTCTTTTGTGGTTCTTTGAGACAGGGTTTCTCTGTTCCATAGTTTTGGCTGTTTTGACATCTGCTTTGTAGACCAGACCGGTCTTGAACTCTAAGAGGTCTTCCTGCCTCTGCCACCTAAGTGCTGAGATTAAAGGCGTGTTGCCACCACCGCCTGGCTACCATTGTCTCTTCACAGCTGCTTTTCCAGTGGTTGGTATTCAGTGGTTTAGCGAAAATCTGCAAGGACTTTTGCCTTATTTAGTAGTAGAATCAAAGCATAAAATCTAGAGATGGGCATATGTGTGGCGGGAGAAATGGCTCAGTGGTTAAGACGACACAGATTCTCTTCCTAGCACCCACATGCAGCTCACAGCTTGTAACTCCAGTTCCAGGGCTTTTGATGCCACTTCTGATCTTCACGAGCTACTGAATGCATACACATAAAGTAAATATATATTTGGAAATTGCAGATGGCCTGGAGTGATGGCTTGGTCATTAAGAGCACTTGTTCTTCTTGCAGAGGTCCCAGGTTGTAGTTCCAGTACCCACGTGGTGACTCACAACTGTCCAGAACTCCAGTTCTAGGGGATCAGTGACCCTTATTTGACCTCCTTGGGCATGGCATGTAGTAAATATAAATAATTAAAAATTGACAGATGCTTGGACCTCATTTTCTAGATTTGCACAGTTAGTACTTGACAGCCTTGAAAACAGTATTTTTTATGATACTTGGATAGGGGCATTCCTTAGTTTTTTTTTTTAAACACTTCTATGCTAGTGACCTTTTCATTGAAAAGTTTCTTTGGGCTCATGGCTTCAGAGTTTTCAGTTAGTTGGGATGGTGAGGGAATTCCGCAGCAAAGCAGCTCCAGAAGCAGAAAGTGATTTTGCTTTTATTTCCTCCCTCCCTCTCTCCCTCCCTCCCTCCCTCCCTCCCTCCCTCCCTCCCTCCTACTCCCCCTTCACAGGGTTTCTCTGTAGCTTTAGAACCTGTCTTGGAACTAGCTCTTGTAGACCAGGCTGGCCTTGAATTCAACAGGGATCTGCCTGCCTCTGCTTCTTGAGTGTTGCTTTCTGCTTTTATCTTAGTTTCAGAATTATACATGAACTCTTAAAAGAAAATTAGGTGAGTTAAAGAAGGCAATAAAATCTTCCCAGCAATGAAAGCTGCATATTCATTTTAACATAAGCAGGTAGACGGAGAAATATTACTCGTTATCCTCCCCATTTACTTTTACTTTTTTTTTTTTTTACTTCTTACTATGGATGTGGGAGTGCCTGACATAGTGCACATATGCAGAGGTCAAAAGAAAACTACCATGTAGAGTTGGTTTCTTTTTTTTTTTTTGAGACAGGCTTTTGTTTGTAGTTTTGGCTGTCTTGGAACTTGCTTTGTAGACCAGGCTGGCCCTGAACTCATAAGATCTGCCTGCCTTCCAAGTGCTAGTATTAAAGGCATGTGCCTCCATGCTGGAACATTCTAATAGTTCTTGATTCCTAATAATAAGGAACACAGTAAGAGCTTGGAAAAGTTGCCTTCTGTAAGTAGACCCCTCCCCCAAAAGAAAATTAAGGGAGCAAATGCAGAAGTCAAGTCATATAGAGCCGGGTTTGGCACATGCCTTTAATCCCAGCACTTGGGAGGCATAGGAAAACAAATCTCTAAGTTGAAGGTCAGCCTGTGGTACAGAGCTAGTTCCATGATGGTTAGGGCTGCATAGAGAAACCCCACCTCAAAAAATCAAACCAACCAAAAAAGTCACAAAGCATGCTTTAAATGGTACTTAAATACATTGTCACATCTTAATGGTACTATGCCACCATCCTTTACTGGACTGTTTCACATTGCTTAAATGCCAGATTCAATTTTAGCCCTCTGTATAAAGTGTCTGATAATTATTCATGTTTATTTGAAACAAAAGCTGTTAATACCTTTCTATAACACTAACTGCACACCAGGAAGACCATGACACCACAAAACAAGGAATGGAGTTCTCCCAAAGCCACAGTGGGAAAGAATATGTGCAGCTGATTCTGTACTATAGGAAATCCAGGCAAAAAAGAAGGGAGATGTATGAAGGGAAAAAGGTTGACAATGCTAAATGCATCTCATGTTCAGCCTTTCTGTTGATGCACTGTGTAGCATCCGTAGTGTTGTCTCTAAGTGACTGCATGGTGAGGTTGCTGTATTTGTAGGAATTTTCATTTGGTGAATTAAGTTTAGGAATGATCTCATCAAAAGCCATTTTAGTGGGGTGGTGGTGGCTCATGCCTTTAATCCCAGCACAATAATCCCAATGTCAAGAGTAAAATACAAAAAGTAGACTGGGTTGGCGGTGGCTCCCTTATGTCTCTTTGTATCCTTCACTGGCTTGAAGCTGTTTAGATCTGATTGGTTTCGTACTCAGAGATCCACCTGCTTCTGTCTCCCAAGTGCTGGGATTGAAAGTGTTTGATCCCTTGAAATTGGAATGGTTATAATTTGCCTCACATGTATGCTGGAAACTGAATTTCAATCCTTGGCAAGATGAGTAAGTGCCCTTAATAATGACTGAGTCATTTCTCCAGCCTCTGTCCTGTTTTTAATCAGTTCCAACTTTTTATAAAGAGTTTTGGGCTTCTCTTCCATTATTGATGGCTTTCTAGGTGGACCTATGACTCTTGAGTACATTTTTCCACATGATGTATTTTTGTGTGTGTGCATGCACATGCACATATGTGTCTATGTGTTCACAAGAATGCAGATGCCCTCAGAGGACAGAAGGGGTTGCCAGATCCGTTGGATCTAGAAACACAAGCATGTGTGAGCCACCTGCAGGATTTTAGGAACTAAATTCTTGAGTCCTCTGCAAAAAAATAAGTAGAGATACATACTTTCAAACCACTGACCCAGATCTCCAGCCCCAACTATATTCCAATGAGATCAGGCTGTGCTTCTCCTGGTTGGATATTTTGGTGCTGTGATTGATTACAAGCCTTGTGAATGTGGTCATGTGGTTATAGTATGAAATAGAACAGGCACTGATCCAAATCTCTAAAAAATCTCCTTGAGCATCTATTCTTAAACCCACAATCCTATCACTTTAATTTTGTTATGATCATGGTGTGTTTGCTTAATTTATAGTAAACAGCAGAAAGGCAGGGTTTGTTTTATGTAAACATTGATATTTTAAATGTTAAATAGAACACGTGATGAAGAGGTCAAATAAGAATACTCTTTTAGGGATTGGAGAGATGGATCAGCGGTTAAGAACATTGACTACTCTTCTAAAAGTCCTGAGTTCAATTCCCAGTACCCACATGATAGCTAACAATCTGATGCTGTCTTCTAGTTTGCAGGCGTACTTGCAGAAAAAGCACCTGTATACATTATAAAAAAAGAATACTTTTTTAGCCAGGTGGTGGTGGTGGCTCACTCCTTTAATCCTGGCATTCAGAAGACAGAAGCAGGCAGATCTCTTGTTCAAGACCAGCCTGGTCTACAGAGTGAGTAGCAGTACAGCCAGGGCTATGCAGAGAGACCCAAGAGTTCTTTTGTGTTTTTTTGGGCCTGTTACTTAAATGTTTATTTTTTTAAGAAGATTTTTTTATAGCCAGTTTGTGGTGGTGACACCTTTCAGTACTCAGGTAGCAGGGGTGGGGTGGGGTGGTGGATTGCTGTGAATTCAAGGCCAGCCTGGTTTACAGAGTGAGCTCCAGGCAGCCAGACAGAGATACACAGAGAAATCCTGTCTCAAAAAAAAAAAAAAAAACCAAAAAGAGTATTTATGTATGATGCTCTATGTGCTTGTATGTCTTTATTCCAGAAGAGGGCATCAGTCCCACTATAGATGGTCACGTACCATCACATGGTTGCTGAGAATTGAACTCAAGACCTCTGTAAGAGCAGCCAATGCTGAGCCATCTCTCCAGCCCAAATGCTTATTTTTTATGCAAATTTTTATGCTAGTTTGCACCTTACATATTGGTTGTGGATTTTTTGAATGTATGCATGTTTTTTATTTCTTAATTACTTGAAAATTAAAAACATTAAATGTTTAAATAAACTCAATGCTTTGCAATCTAGCTCTAGGAATTTATTTATTTATTTTTGAGCACATGGTCTCATGTATTCCAGCCTGGTCTTAAACTTTAGACTCACTATGTAGCCAAGAATGACATTGGTCTTGTTTTTTGCTTCTGAGTGTACTACCATATTCAGTTCTATGGTCTTATGTGGTACTAGGTGCTGTGGGATAATAATGCTCTTGTACACCATAAAGATTTGTCACTCATATTGGTTTAATAAAAATGCTGATTGGCTAGTAGCCAAGCAGGAAGTATACACAGGGCAACCAGACTAGGTGAATTCTGGAAAGAGGAAAGGCAGAGTCAGTCACCTTTCCAGACACAGGGGAAGCAAGATGAGAATGCCTTACTTAGAAAAGGTACCAAGCCACGTGGCTAACACAGACAAGACTGATGGGTTAATTTAAGTTGTAAGAGCTAGTTAATAATAAGCCTGAGCTAATACTACGGTTTATAATTAATGTAAGTATCTGCGTGTTTATTTGGAACTGAATGGCTGGGTGGGACAGAAATTTCCATCTACACCTAGGGATGACTTTGTGCACACTAGGCAAACAGTCTATCAACTAAGATATATCTTTAGCCACTAACGTATTTTTTTATCATCATAAAAAGATTCCCTCTATCTTCTAATTCTCCTTTTTCCCATTCCCTAGCTATTGGTACTGTACTTCTGTCTCTATGGACTTGCCCATTTTGGATATATAAATAGAGAAATTTCATCTTAAAATGTGTTGTGTTGTATCTGTCTTAACATTGCCACTTTTAACAGTCATTCTTCTTTAACATACGTTAGTATTTTATTCTGTTTGTTGGAGTATAATATTCTATTATGAAAGTGCATGTTGTTTATCCATTTATCTGTTGATGTATATTTGAGTACTTTCTGTTTTTTTTTTAATTATGAATCTTGATGCTATGAACAATTGCTTGCAATTGTTTTTGATGAATTAGGATGTGATTTTATTCTCTTGGGTGTATTTCTTGAAGTAGGATTTCTGGCTCATTTTGTTACTCTTTATTTTTTTTCAGTGCTAGGGAACAAACCCAGGGCCTTGTATGTATGTATGTATGTGTGTGTGTGTATGTATGTGTGTATTTATATATATAAAACAGGCCAGTTTTTTTCCACAGTGCTTGTACCATTTTGTATTATGTTTTGGTTTTGGAGATGAGGTCTCATAGCTCAGACTGACCTTGAACTCTAATGGGGTGAAATAAGTTGAGTTGTCTTGTGTTCCTGATCCTTCTGCCTATATCTCTCCAGTGCTGGCACTTTTCCCAATTTTTGTGGCACTCAGAATCTACACCAGGGCCTCATACATGCTAGGTGAGCATATTACCAACTGAACTGCATCCCCAGTTCTATTTACAGACAGTGCATATGGATTCTAATTTTCTGTAGTGTTGCCAGAATTTTTTAAAATTGTTTTATCCATTTTATTTAGTATCAATTTTTTTTATTGTTGTTGTTTGGTTTCTTTTTTTTTTTTTTGTTTCTTTATCAAGACAGGGTTTTTCTATGTAGCCCTGGCTGTCCTGGAAATTCACAGAGTTCCACCTTCTAAGTGCTGGTATTAAAAGTGTGGCACCACTGCCTGGCCTCAAATGGTTTCTTATGTGGTTTTGATTTGCATTGCCATTTGTACATTTTCTTTAGATACTTTTATATAAAAGTTATTTGCCAGTTTTTCAAATAAAATATATTTCCTTATGTGTATGTGTGAATGTATGCCACATGTGTGTCAGTACCCAAGGAAACCAGATGAGGGTATCAGATGCCCTGGAGCTGGAGTTCTAAGGCTGCCTAATGTGGGTGCTTGGTCTGAATTGGGATCCTTTGGAAGAACAGCAGGTGCTTTTTAACCATGAGCTGTTTCCTTAGCCTCTCAACCTATTTTTATACTTACTGTTTGTTCATTTACTTATTTCTGTGTGTACCATAGAGCATAGATAGAGGCCAGGACAACTTTTAGGGGCCATTTCTCTTCTGGGGATGATCTCAGGTCCTCAGCCTTGGTGGTAAACACCTTTACCTTGTGAGCCATCTTTCTGTCCCTGAATGGGGTATTAAAAATACATTTTGGTAGTAAACAAGCACTGATGGCTTGTAGAGGGCCTGGGTTCCATTTCGCTACATGCTCACAACCATATGTAACTACAGTTCCAGGGGATCCAATGTCCTCTGGTGTCTGTGGCCACTGGGCACATATATACACAGACATATGTACAGGAAAAAATACCCATCCACATAAAATAATAAAGTAATAATAAAAAATAAAAATATTCGTCTAGTGAGTGCCCCCCCACCGTTTGTGCCCTCATGGGTGTACCTTAGTATGTATGGAGTTTAAAGGACACTTTTTGGAAATTGGTTCTCTTCTTCAGCCATGTGGGTTCTCCTTTGCCACAAATCCCTTTACCTATTTTTTGAATCATCTTGCTGGCCTCTTTCCTTTCTACTTTTATGGAATAGTTTGAGAAGCATTTCAAATGCTTTACTTTACTTTTAGCTTTACTTTAGAAGTCTGGTAGAATTTGCCAGTAAATCTTTCTGGTCATGCCTAGGCTTTTCTTTTTTGAGACTGTTACTGCTTCACTCTCGCTTGCTGTTTAAATTGTGTTTCCTTGATTTAATTTTGGTAGCTGTATGTGTCTAGGAATCTATCCATTACTTCTAGGTTTCCCATCTACTTGGAAAGTAAATTTCTAAAATATTTCTTAAGCATCCCCTCAACTTCCTTGTTTAGTTTATCCATGGGTTTATTGATTTTTATCTTTTCAAGGAATCATTTCTGGTGTCCTTTTTTTGTGTGTGTTTATGTGTATTCGCAGTTTGTCTGCATATATGTTTGTGTACCACATATGTGCTTGGTGTCTGGGGAGGCTGGAAGAAGATGTAGGATCCCTTGGAGCTGGAGGATTGAACCTGGGTCCTCTGGAAGAAAAGCCAATGCTCTTTTACCACCAAGCCATTTTTCCAGCCTCAACTTTTTTTCCTTTTTAAATTAACTAAATTTATTTATTTATTTTATATCCAGACTGAAGTTTCCCCTCCTTCCTCCTATTCTTTCCCTTCCCCTCTCCCCATCACCCCAATCCTCTCCTCAGTTTCTGTTCATAAAGAGACAGGCCTCCCATGGATATCAACAAACCATGGCATATCAAGTTGCAGTAAGACTAAGCACCTCCTTTTTATTAATGCTGGGCAAGGCAACCCAGAATGAGGAATACGTTCCCAAAAGCCAACTAAAGTGTTAGGGACAGCCCCTGATCCCGCTGCTAGGACTCCCACAAGAAGACCAAGCTACACAACTGTCACACATATATAGAGGGCCTAGGTTGGTTCCTTGCATGCTCCCTAGCTGTCGGTCCAGACTCTGTGAGTTCCTTTGAGTCCAGGTTAGTTGTTTCTGTGGATTCTGCTGTGATTTTCTTGACCCCCTGCCCCCATTTGTATAATCCTTCTTCTCTTCAGCAGAATTCTCTGAACTTGGTCCAGTGCTTGGCTGTTGGTCTCTGTATCTGTTTCCATCAGTTACTGGATGAAGCATCTATGATGGCAATTGGACAAGGCACCAATCTATGAGTGTAGCATAATATTGTTAGGTGTCATTATGTTGACATATTTTCTTCCCCCAATTGTGTTTGATTCTTTCTTAGGTCTCTGGGTCGTTTAGCTATTGGGTCCTGACACTTCAGCACTGTCAGGCGTGGGTTCACTTTCATGGTATGGCCACTCTCACAATCTATGCACCACCCTTACCCCAGTTCATGCTATAGGCAGGTCAAAGGTTGAGTTCCAGTCTCAACTTTTTATTATTTTTTTTATTACACTTTTTTTGAGGCAGGATCTCAGTATCCCAGCCTTGCTGTGCAGCTAAGGATGATCTTAAATTTCTGGTACTCTTGCCTCTAGCATCAGAGGAATGGGATTATAGGCACATATCACCATTCCTAATTTATCTGATGCTGTGGCTCAAACCTAGGAATTTGTGTGCTAGTCAAGTACTCTGCAAGCTTGAGTAAACCCCCTTCCCCCAAACTCATTTCATGATTCTTTGTATTGGTCTTTTAGTCTCCCATTTCATTAATTTCTTTTTTAAGATGGGTACTTATTTACAGCTTTTATTTTATGTGTGAATATTTGCATGTATGTATGTATGTGCATCACATGCTTCTATGCTGCCTACAGAAGCCAGGAGAGGGCATCAGATTTTCTGAAATTGGAGTTACTGATGGTCATGAAGTGAATACTGGGAATTGAATCTAGGCACTCTGCAAGAACAGCCAGTGCCCTTAAAGACTGAATTGTTCCTCCAACCCCCTTTTAAAGTGTGTGTGTGTTTGTCTTTGCACATGAGTGTGGGATTTAGAGGCAGTTTCGTTGTCTAATGTGGGTGTTGATAGCTGAACTTTGTCCTCTGAAAAACCATTGTGAACCATTTCTTTAGCTCCTTCACATTTTATTAAATTCTGCTTTTAGTCTTTCTATTTTCTTGGTGGTATCCTTTGACACAATTGTTTTGAAGTTTGATGTCAGTATATGTTTATTTTCTGTCTAGCTTTTAAGCTTATAAAATCTTCCTTTAAAATGATTTGTGTGTTGTGATTGTATATTTATTTGTCTGGTGCTCATGTCTGTGTGCACATAGGCTAGAAAAGGTTCTTACTATCCTTTTCTATTCTGTTGAGGCAGGATTTCTCTGAACTTGGAACTTGTGTTTTCTAGATTTGATGCTAGCAAACCCCATGGATCTTTCTGTTTCAGGCTTCCTTTGTGCGACAGTTGCTTGTTAACGTGGATGCTGGGATATGGATTCTGGTCCTCAGGATTGCACAAGTGATTTTCATTGCTGAGCCATCTTTCCAGTCTTGAAAGATTTCCATCTTTTAAAAGAAAGGATTAAATGCTTAACCTTTGAATTCCTTATCAGTTTATTTATTTCTCTCATTTGTTTGAGTCAGGTTTTCTCTGTGTAGCTCTGGCTGTCCTGGAACTCACTCTGTAGACCTGAATGGCCTTGTCATATAGATCTGCCTGTCTCTCTTTGCCTCTGGAGTGTGGGATTAAATAGGGTTGCTATGTAAGGCAACCCTATTCAGTCATTAAACAACTTAAGTTTATGCTGTAAATGTTTCTGTTATTGGTCTCTTAAAAGTCTTTATTCTTTCAAGTCCTGTTCTGTAATCTTTTCCATTTTACCATTAGTCTTTTTTTCTTTATTGAGATTTATTGAGCTCTACATTTTTCTATGTTCCCCTCCCTGCCTCTCCCCTACCCCCTTCAACCCTCCCCCAATGTCCCTATGCTCCCAATTTACTCAGGAGATCTTGTCTTTTTATACATTCCCATGTATATTAGGTCTATGTAACTCTCTCTTAGTGTCCGTAT
>JAQHUG010000121.1:2733701-2751201 GCA_028555095.1 Dicrostonyx torquatus
TGTGTCTCTATTTTGTTGATTTCAGCCCTCAGTTTGATTATTTCCAGTCTTCTACTCCTCCTGGGTGAGTCTGCTTCTTTTTTTTCTAGATCTCTCAGGTGTGCTGTTAATTCACTGATTTGTGCTTTCTCTGTTTAGTCTTTCAAGTATGACATTCTCTGCTTAGTTTACATATAAAAATCTTATTTTGAACTGTTTAGGAACTCATTTGACATTTCTATGTTGAGTTTGTGTCCTGTGCTCTTGTTGAATTTAGTTATTAGTTCTAGTATTTTTTTTTCTCGTATTTTTATAGATTCTTTGGGATACTCTACTTAAGGACTGTCTTACTATACAGACCAGGCTGACCTTGAATTAAATGGAGATCCTCCTTTGTCTCCCAGGTGCTGCTATTAAAGGCGCATGTTACCACCCCAGATCCTCTTGCCTCTCCATTTTCAGTGCTGGGATTTCAGATATGTACCTCTATCTCCGGTTTATGGGGTACTGGGGAAAGAACCCAGGGCTTTTTTCCTGTGAGTCAAATACTCTTATGTGCATACCAGTCGAGTCACTTCCCCAAGTCCTGTAGTTTGTTTTCTTGTGTGGAGTTTTCTGGTATTTAGAAAACTTACATCACTATTCATAAATAATAATAATCTGTAGTTTCCTCTTTTGTGATTATCTTACTTTCATTTGGTATCAGGGCAATTATGCCTTCAAAATGAGTTGAGAAGTATCCTCGCATTTTTAGGGGAATTCATAACGTGTTTGTTAAAATTATTGATTAAAAGATCTGGACATTTTTTTGTGGATCATTTTTGATGACTAATCTTTTCCATATGGTCTTAATTTTTCAGGAGCCTATTTCATTAGTTTGTTTGCCTGTTACAATTCTCTGTTATTTTTTTTTTTTTGGTGTATAGTTAATACAATTCCTTTATAATCTTTTTATTTTGTTAAAGTTGGCAATAATAGTCCTCTCTTTTATTTCTTGATTAGTTTAGCCTAAGGTAGATTCCATTGTTTTGAACAATTACTTTTTAGTTTCTTGAATTTTCTTTTTTATTTCTGGTTCTATTAATCTGTATTCTTTTCTTCTGTTTGCTTTTTGTTTTTTTTTTTTGTTTTTTTTTCTTTGTTTTGTTTGGTGGTTTTTAAAGACAGTGTATCTCCATGTAACAGCCCTGACTGTCCTGGAACTAGCTCTTGTAGACCAGGCTGGCCTTGAACTCACAAAGATCTGCTTGCACCTGCCTCCCGAGTGCTGGGATTAAAGGTGCGCGCCACCACTGCCTGGCCCTCCAGGATTTATGTGTATGGCGTTTTGCCATGTTTTGCTGTACAATCCTTGCCTGCTTATTGCCTATGGGCAATGTTCCGATCACTGGAAACTGTAGGTATGGATAGTTTTGAGCTGACATGTGGGTGCTGGGAGTCACACCTGGGTCCTCGTATAAGATCAGTGAATGTTCTTGCCAGCTAGGCCATCTCTCTAGTCCCTGTCCCTAGTATTCTATAATGAGATGAAATACAGCTTGTTAGTAGTTATGTTATACTTAGAGGCAGAGGCAGGCAGATCTCTGTGAGTTTGAGGCCAACCTGGTCTACCTAGTGAGTTCCAGGACAGCCAGGGCTACATAGAGAAACTCTGTCTTGAGAAATCAAAAAATGAAATAAAATAAAGAGCTTTTAGTATTATCAATATCACTGCTTCTCATAGCTACAAAATGGTCCTGGGAGATTGTAGACATTAGTATTCTGCTATTCATTTTTTTTAAATTATTTTATTTTTTGAGATAGGATCTTCTTATGTAACCCTGATTGATCTTGGACCTGCTATGTAAGCCATTTGGCCTCAAATTTGTGTTATTACTCCTACACCTGCCTCGTGACTGCTTAGATTATATGCCACACTGCCACTTTTGGTGTTGTTTGATAATACATCGAAGAGATTGTAAATATTTTTCCATTTCTTCTTTTTCTTTAGATAAAAACAGTGGTTCTGTAATTAACTCTGATATGATGGAAAATAGCAAGGAAGAGGTAAGTAGAATTTGAAGTATTTTAAAGGTTATTAATCAGCATATTTGTCTTTAGTGCTTCCAGTTTTAATATATGTCAACATTTAAGGCTACTGTTGTATGTACTTATCACTGTGATACTTTAATTTGGTTTTTGTCGTGTTAGGGTGTTCACTCTAGCAGTTTACTTGAGGTCAGAAAAGGCTTGCTAATTGAAAAGATATTTAACTGTCATTATCAGTTTGAGGTATACATTGTGGAAATAGCTCTAGAATTTTGAATATTTTCCCCTAAGATAGTCTCTCTGTCTAGCCTGGTTTGTCTTGGACCTCATAGAGATCCACTTGCACCTGCCTCCTAAGTGCTGGAATTAGAGTGTGTGCCACCATGCTCTGCTGATTGTAAGAGTTTTCAAAACATGATATTCACAGTTCCTAAGCATTATCCTATTAACATACACTGAGGTCCTCCATCTTTCACTCAGGCTTGCATTTTAGAGACATCATTTTGTACTGTTTATTAAAGAAGAATGACAACTTTTGTAACTCCTTAAAAACTCCTGCCTCTCATAAATCTGATTGCTTCTGCTCCTTTATTTTGTGTTAGATGAGACAGAGATCATGGTATAAACATTGTATTCTTTCCCACATCCTTAGCTGGTAATTATAATTATTTCAAGAGAATTAGGTCAGTGGTAGAGCGCTTTTGTAGCAACTTACACACATAAACACACACACACACACACACCAACACCACAGAAACATAAACAAAAGAATCCAGAAGGATCAGGCATAGTGGCAGCCTCAGTACTCAGGAGTTAGAGGCAGGTGGGACTCTGAATTGGATACCATCCTAGTCTGCATAGCAAGTTCCAGGTCTGCTGGGGCTACATAGTGGGACCTTATCTCCAAATAAAACATTAGTAAAAAGAAAATGGAAGAGCTGGGGTGTAGTTCAGTGTTAGGACACATGTTGAAGGTGGTGCCTCAGAAGTCACTCTCCTATCAGTGCTGGAATTCTGACTTGGTGGCTTGATCTTGTGCATGTGATCACAGCTGCTTTGAAGTACATTTTATTAAATGTATAAAATTATCAAAGAGTAAACTAAATCTTAATAAATGGAAGAACACATGCTTGGGATCTTAGGTTAAAGCTCTAGCACCCTTACCCCACCCCTTTTAAAAGACAGATTTAATCTTCAGTCAAGGAAACCCGAGAGTAATGAGAATTAGTGGTGTGTGTGTTGTGGGTGGATTGGGCTATGGTGGGTTGTGGTGGGCTGAGGTTGCCAGGGGTGGTGGCCTGTTGGTGTTAGTGCTGAACCTAGAACTTTGCAGCTTTACCACTGAGGTACATTCTCAACCTTAGAATTTGTTTCTGGGATTCTTTGAAAGAAAGATTTTGGGTGTTCAAAATAGTGTTTTGTTATATTACTATAAGAAAGATCGTTCTACAGGAAGATGATTGATTGTAGAGATATTGTTACTGGGAACGTTTTACTCACCTTTGTGTTTTTCTCCTCATGTTTAGGGAACTAGCACCTCAGAAAAATCCAAATCATTAGGATCTTCACGGTCAAAGAGGTGGGTTGACATTATAAGGAATACAATGCTTTCTTTTTTCCTTCCTTCCTTCCTTCCTTCCTTCCTTCCTTCCTTCCTTCCTTCCTTCCTTCCTTCCTTCCTTTTCTCTTTTTCTCTCTCTCTCCTCCCTCCCTCTCTCCTTCCTTCTCTTTCTCCCTTTCTTCCTCCCTTCTTTCTTCCTCCCATTCTATTTGTTTTTTGGTTATTTGGTTTACTGTTTCTAAAAATACAATGTTTTTTTCCCCTGAACTTAGTTCAAGTGCCATTGTCTTAAATAAACCATTCTATACAAGTCAAAATGCTTAGAGATGAGTAATGCAATAAATTGTAATAGATCTGTAATGCAGTTTCAGTCAAAAGGAATTTTTTGAGGCAGATTTATGTATTAGTGACCTTTTCAGTATAGAGTACTTTACAAAGAAGAGAAATGTTGAAATTCTTTTGCAACAGTGTGGGTTTTTAAGAGTTACATGATGTTGTTGAGGATGGAAAAAGACATTATATGTGTAGGCTATAAGAAGTTCCAAAACTGTTAAGATGTCTTTTTTTTTGAATTGCCAAACTATCCATAAGGACAGGAATTATTTCTAGCTATACCAAAGACCCATGGGTGGGCAGCACTTTCTAGAAATTTTCTGTGTGATACTACTTGCTTTTGCCATTCCTTTACAATAGAACTGTCTCTTACTAAACATAATTTGATTATTACTGAATTTCCTCCAAAAGTAGTGATGTAAAAATAATTCCTTAAAAATCCACTTGTTACCATTATGTATGTGTTCAGTCACAATCTTTAGTGATATGATAAAGAAATACTTGTTTCTACCAGTTACTCTGATGGTGTCCTTGCTTGGGAGCCACTATTATATCTAAACATGTTAGTTATGGTCTTGGTATGTTGTTCCAGTTGTCAGAAATGCCTGTAATTCCATGAACTTAACTCTTTTCGCAGGAAACCTTCAATTGTGACAAAATATGTAGAATCTGATGATGAAAAACCAATGGATGAGAATGTAAATGAAAAAGCTGCTAATGAGAATTCAGAAAATGATATTACTATGCAAAGCTTGCCAAAAGGTAATGTGTATTAATTTTCACATGAAGTAAATTGAAATGTATTTTAAAATGACCATTGTTTTACATTGATAGTGGTCTGGAAATAACTAGTTTGGAAATTAAAACATTTAGGTTGAAAATTACATAATTCAGTTAGTTTTGAAAAGAACAAAATCAAACATTTTTTTTGTTTTCATTGGGTTTATGATAAGGGGATGACAAACTTTCCAGATTACATTTGAATATGGAAGTAGTTTGAAAGATTTAAGATACTAAGTTTTGACTTAATAAATGTCAAGTGTTCTTATTTCAAAATGTAATGGATTTTTCTTGAAAACATAAAGCATTTTGTGGTCTACTTTAGTCTTTTTGAATTCATTTTTGTGCAGTGCTGAGCATTATTCCCAGAGCCTTTTGCATGTTAGGCAAGCATCATTGTCTTCTACCCTGTCTTAACTGCATTCTGACATCCCCTGAAATGTTAACTATTCAGTAGATTTAGGTATATTCTTGAAGTCATCCTTTAAACAAGCCTTGTCACAGACCTTTTGAGTGTTGTAGTCCTATTTGTGAAACATTATTGATTAGATTGGAGAGAAAAACTGCCAAATGGAGGTCTTGGATTCTTCATTGTTCAAGACTGAGAGCTATGTTGTTAGATAATTACAGAATGATAAAGGTCTTGGTGATTTTATGGTGTTTCAAATTGTCAACTATTTACAGTTTTGTTTTTCTTTGTTAAATAATATATTCTAGCCTCTTAGCAGATCTTTTATAGCAGTATTTACTAAACCTGATTCTCTGTTCATATTTATGCTCATAAATTTTTTCAGTTATGGAAGTCTGTTGAATGTGAGTATGGAAGTTAGGACTTCACTTAATTAGGGTAAGTTAGGATAATTAGGAATTACAAAAATGATTATGAAAAATTATGAAAAATGCATAAAATAGAGAAAGATAGAAAGGTAGAAGAAATTGATGTTGACTATCATTTTTTTTTGCAAATTATCTCTAGCAATTTTATGTATTTGTTTTGTGGCTGTCAGTAGGAAGAACTAATGTGGAAGTTTGAGTCCTAATGGCAGTTACTCACTTTTGATTCTTGTTGAGTGTCACTGGGAGTGCTTCAGTGTAAGAACTAGGAGTCCAAACATTTCTTTTAATGGTATTGTAGTCAGAAGTTGGTATCTTATGTTACCAACCTGAGCTAAGCTCAAGTTCATATTCAACTGTGACCTGCTTCATAAGCTTACATCTGAGTGACTGTCTTCATTGTTACAGTTCTGTATTGAATATGTATAGGTCAGTGAATTTACCTCATTGAATCCTCTAGACCAGTGGTTCTTAGTCTTCCTAGTGCCCTACCCTTTAGTATAGCTCATCATGTTGTGATTACCCCCATCATACAGTTATTTTTGTTGCTATTTCATAACTAATTTTGCTACTGTTATGAATCATAATGGAAATATGTTTTCCAATGATCTTAGGTGCACCCTCCCCGAAAGGGTCATTCAACAACTCTCCCCAAGGGTTACAACTCATAGGTTGAGCACCTTTGTTCTAAACAATGTGTTACATAGTAGTTATTGCGTCTATGCTGTTAGAAGTTTAGGTTCAAATTCAGAGCTTAAGGGATTTTCCTTACATTAGGTTGAGAAGCACAGATTTCAGCCCAGGCCTGCTTTAATTCAGTGACTGTGGGTATTCTTTCTCCCACTTCAGAAAGAAACACTTTAGTTTTAAATCTTGAGAGCTCTTCTCTGAAAGTATATATGTGAAATGATCGTTTTTGGGAATATGAGTATTAAATTTTCCACAGCTTGTAAACTCTTCAATCTTCTGTAACTACCCAGCCCTTTTTATTCACCCCCAAGGCTTAAATATTCATTTACAAGCTAGATGCTAAGAATTTGCCAAAATCTGCTTGCTGAGTTACATATGCCTGTGTTTCAGAGGGAACTCTGATGACTCCCTGCTTTGACTTTAATTGTTGCCAATAATGGCCACTTTAGTACTAAGCCCAGTAATGTAAGTAAACGTTGAGACTTGAACCCCTTTTAATGATGCTCGTTTTATTTGTTCTTTTCGCAGTTTGGAAGTTTTAGAGCTTATGGAAGGGTAATCTTTTCAAAATATTTTAGTAGGTACCAACAGATGATCTTATTTTACAGTTTATTGGTAGACTAGCTTAAGTGTCTTAAAACAGCCTGCAGTTTAATGTTCTTCAAGAACTTGTAAAGGTAGAGAAGCTTTGTGCTATTGGGAAAATTGTGTAGCCTAGGTACTGCAATAATAGAATGAACTTCATTGTTGCCTACCCCCACAAGTCCCTCTTGCCAAAACAATGTAAAAACACACTTAAAAATCTTTTAATATGTTTTTCTAATTTGGACTGTGAGAAAAATAGGATGTCTTCCCCCTTCTGCCAATTACTTTAGACTTTTTAGGGCTTAGCATGAATGTTCATTTCATAACAGCTTTTATGATAGGCACTATAAACATTGTGAGCTGGGCTGAGGCTTTCTATTTGATTGACACATTTCTTTTAGTTCATAATACTTCCCCCTCCTGTTTTTATTATCTCTAAACTGCAACAAGTAATTTGATTGTTGACACCTGGCCCTTTTACAACTCTCCTGTGGTCCTTATCCAAGTACTAAAAACTTGACAAACAAACTATGTACCAGCAATGTTGGCTTTATCTGAACTGAAGTCTTGCACTTCACTTGCACATTTAATATGTGTAATTGGTTTTTTAAATGAAATCATTCTAGGTACAGTGATTGTACAACCAGAGCCAGTGCTGAATGAAGACAAAGATGATTTTAAAGGGCCTGAATTTAGAAGCAGAAGTAAAATGAAAACTGAAAATCTCAAAAAACGCGGAGGTAAATACAAGTGAAAATGAAACGAGTTTAAATTGCTGTCTATGACCATATTGGAAAATCTGATATGCTTACTAAAAATACCTCCACTTTTTTGCCCATTGTTTATTAAAAGCATTACTTAAAAATAACTTCTGTTTCTCTTTGCGCTCTGAAGCAGAAAAGGTTAAAGTCCATTTTTGAAAAACACCTTTGCCTTCAGTGGCTGTCAAGTTGTTGCAAGAAGCTTAGCCTTTCCTCTCCACATACTGGTTCCAGAAGACATACTTACATGCCAGAATAGCATGAGTGTGCCCTCCAGTGGAAGCAATTTCAAAATTGTGCAAAAAATTTGCCTGTGGCCTCCACATATACAACTTCATACATACTGAGCAATACTATGTATAGCAATAGAGCACGACATTAGGTATTATTTGGCGTACTTATTAAAAATTCCAATCCCTCCGTTCACGACTAGCTATAATTTCTGGATGAGGTCAGCATTGTGCCTCAGTTTGTTCTTAATGGACACTACAATTGCATTACAACAATAATGGGAGCTAGAGTTAATGAACTTCCTTCCATCTGTCAGTTTTGTCACTCTTTGCCTTCCCTCATATACATGGCCAGATTACCTAGCCATCTGTAGATAGAACAGCAGAAAAATTTGCTTAGAAATCTATTACAGTTGAGTTTGTGTCACATTTTTGGTGTGTGATTTTAAATAGTGCCTATATATATTTTTTGGGCAGAATAATAGAGCCAGAATATGTAACTATGAGAGGAATAAATCTGAAAAGTAGAATTTATATGACAGTAAATTTCCAAGTAGGAGTGTTCTGGAAGTGTCCATTTTTTATTTGTTTATAATACATAATTGTGAAATTATATTGAGATTCTTGAAGAAAATTTTAAGATTTTTATTTTAATGGTATGATTATATTGATAGAACTAGTAAAATGTTTTTTGTACTTAAACTTTATTTGTTAGGGTGCAGGTAAAAATCAAGAGACTGTTGTTTAGTCTTTTGTCCACAAGAGGGTGTTCAACCTCTTTTGAGCATAAAAGCGATTTCCTGAGATTCTTCACATTTATAGTAGCAAAGCTGCCATTTCAACAACATATAGGTCAGCAAAGCTAAGGTACTCTTCTTAAGCCTTCATCATCACATAAAGAGTAATGGTAAGGACCAGTAACTGTGGTTTTTGTTTTGTTTTGTTTTTTGTTTTTGTTTTTTTTTTTTGTTTTTTGATCATGGGTCCCATAGTGAAGACAAATGACTGTATACAGCATTGTATTAAGACTAATGTCTGGGTGGAGGCTCTAGAGCAGTCAGTGCCTGAAATGTGGATACAGATTGAAAGCTGAAAAAAGGAGCAGCCACTGTTGCTTGGGAGGGAATTCCTTGGGCCATTGTGGTATGCTACTGGTGCTTGGATTGCTGGAATATTTTTGGATGTTCTTTGTAAGACTATTTCTATCATGCTTAAGGGCTGTGTATGTAGTGCCTAAATATTTCATGTTTATTTTCATCTCAGTGATTTGCATGTCTAAGCTATCAGTAATCTCATAGGAAATTAAATTTTAGGATTGCTAATTATGTGAATGTGTGAATAAACTAGCGGTTTGCGAGAAAGGATGCTATAGTTAGTATTCAAATATTTTAGCAGATTAGTTCTAAAATGGAACTTAGAACACTGTGAGGAATGTATACTATATATATAAAATAATCTTAAATTAATTTGGAACAAAATTATGGGACAATAACAAAGCAAAAGTACATTGATGGAAATTAAACAATCTTAGCCTGTTTTGATATAGTTTGCCCAGTTAAATTGTTTAAAACATATTATTACACAATTCTTCTACTTGGAAAAAATAATTTTATTTTTCTTAATACCACTAAAATATATTGAGCCAATAAATTAAAATGCCTCTCTTCCATTTACACAGTTTAGAATCTTTAAGATACTTCATAACTAAAAATTAAAAATTGAAACCTACATGTACAGAAACAAGTACATAAGTAAAATAACATTTCAACATTTTACCATATTTGCTTCAGATCTCACTTAAATAATATATTGATTCAGTCCTACTCTCATCCATTTTCCCTTCTTCCTACCCCACAGGTAATGATTATCTTAAAGTTTTATGCATGTGCATGTATGTGCATGGTTATCTATATTAATATGTGAGTCAAAACCATTTTTCATTTTAAAAAAGTATAAAAAATTGTATGCTCTTAATATGCATTGGGAGTATTGGTTTTTTAAATTTATCCATGGCAGTAAATGTATGGGTTTAGTTTCATTGCTCTATATACAATATTGTATGTATAACAGACTTCCATCTATTTCCCACATAAGAAGCAGTTGCTGTCCTCATCTACCTTTTTACATGTTAGAAAGGAAATCTCCAAAGGGTCATCAAGTTTAACAAAATATCATGTATACTATATACACAAAAGTACATGGATGTTTAACTGGATAGAATTTAGCATTAGATGAATACTCAAACTGTAGCTTTCATTTCTTTTGTTTATCTGAAGCATTGTATTTTTTCTTTTAAAAAGTATCTAAGATGAAAAAGCATTGGCATAGGACACTGGTTTCTTGTGTAACAGCAAGTCTTCAGATTCTCTTTTTATGAAAAAGAATGATTGTGTTCTTTAATTTTTTTAAAAAACACTTACAAATAAAGATATACTAATATTTGGGTCCATGGTGCCTTGGGCCTTAAAAGTAGCAAGAATACAAAATACAGAATTAAATGGTGAGAAATATACATAGTATTTTATCTTTTGTTTAGGGGTAGAGACCTCTAAACAACTGGTTACTGGTTTACTGGTTACTCCCCACCAGTTGCCTCCTTTTCTTTTTTGAATGTACACATTTGCACTGATTTACTTTGAAGGATAGTCTTACTACAGGATCTGAATCAAGGCCTTGATTGCATATCAGGATCATCTACAAAACCTTGTCTTATTTAGTATTTAGAGGTAGGAATTGCTTTCTGTTTTCTCTTTCTCTGTCTCCTATCCCTTCCTTCCTTCCTTTCTTTCTTGAGACAGAGTATCACTATGTAGCTCAGGTTAGACTCAAACTCCTGGGCTCAGGTGATCCTCCTGTCTCAGCCTCATTTGCTGGGATTTCAGTTCTGTGACTTTGTTGTGCTTTTTTAAGATTCCTCCAATTTGATATTCTCAGAATGAAAAGAACTAGGGATGGAGAATAAAGTAGGAGGGACTGGAGAGATGCTTCAGTGGTTAAGTGTACCAGCTGCCCTTCCAGAGAACCTAGATTTAATTCCCAGTATCCAAGTGATTCAAAACCATCTTTATCTCCAGTTCCACGTTATTAATTCCTTCTTTTGGCCTCTGAGAGTAACAGATGTAGTGCAAGCATACTCCCATACACATAAATAATAATAGAAAATTTAAAAGAAAGAATGAGGCAGGTGAGATTTTTCTGCTTATTGTTTCTTGAATAAGTTGTCTTCGTCTCGTTTTCCTGCAGTAAATATAAACTGGAGCTTATCTCTCCCACCCTCGCAGACATTCTGCTTCCTAAGATAATGTCTTATTTGCAAATAGTAGACATTATTGATAAGGAACAGGCTGTCAAGTAGGAAGGTAATTGGTGATTAGTAATGAAGTAAATTTTGGGAATTGGTGACACCATAAATTACCCAGTTTTTATGTACCATATTGATAGGGTTTATATAAACAAATTTTATTTAAGAAGCCAAACCTTTATGGTATGTCCAAGTTAACTGTATAATTGAAAAAGAATCTGTTCTACCGTTGTAACTTACTTTTTTCATTCCTTAAGAACTGGTACTTAATTTGTTTCTAAGGCATTAGCAAATGAAAGTGCTTGATTCTGGGTATGGTGGTGTATGCCTGTAATCCCAGCACTGGGGAGACTGAGACAGGAGGGTTGCTGTGAGTTCGAGACCAGTATGGGCTACATTTCAAGTATGAGACCAGTCAGGGCTACATAGCAAGAACCTGTCTCAAAAAACAAAGAGCTTTTAACCTCATTTTAAGGATTTCTTTATGGTATCTCTTTAGGTTATATCAAGATGTAATGGGTGGGTTTTATGATGAATGAATGTAGTTAGCATTTAGGCCTCAGAGTCTGCCAAGTTTGTTATGGTCTTTTAAAAGGTCAGTAAAATTAGCCTTTTTAGTCTGTGTCCAAAATGTCATTTTCTCAAGGATTATGAAATTATTTCTGATGAAAAGCAAAGGTTGTAAAATTCTGGCTAAGGCAAGTATCTTTTTTTCTGTGAGTGTAAATATGTGAGTAATGATCACTCTTTCTTCCTAGAAGATGGACTTCATGGGATCGTGAGCTGCACAGCTTGTGGACAACAGGTCAATCATTTTCAAAAAGATTCCATTTATAGACACCCTTCACTGAAAGTCCTTATTTGTAAGGTATGTAAAGATTTGATGATAAGGCTTTCCCTTTGGAGGGCTAATAGTGTATGAGGGACACAGATATACACAGGAGCATCCTGAAAATGGCCATTATGTGGAATCTACTGTGATTGTGGAGCTTGTGTCCTTACAACTTGGGAGATACAAGTTGATACTTAAAATATGAATAAGAATTAGATTGTTTAAGTGGGATTAGTTTAGCATGTTCTAGCTGGGTATCATATTCAGAGATTGGGAAGTGAAGGAAGCCAAACTTCTTTCAAAACCTGCAATTTCCTGTGTATTTATGTGTTTTATAACTTTCTATCTTGCATATCCTACTTCTATAAATCTGCATCTCAAACATAGTTTTAATATGAGTAGAAAATAAGACATTAAAGTGTTTCATATATGTTAATTATAGCTTTTAACTGCATGTTTTTATTAGGAACACCTTGATTTATTTATTTATTTATTTATTTTATTTTATTTTATTTAAGAGGCAAGGTTGGTTTCTTTGTGTAGCCCTGGCTGTCCTGGAACTCGTTTCGTTTACCAAGCTGGCCTTGAACTCACAGAGACCAGGCTGCCTCTGCCTCCCAAGTGCTGGGATTGAAGGTGAGTGCTACTGTGCCTTGTCAGACACCCCAGATTTAATTTCAAATATCTATGAAACTAAGCTTGCGGAATCTCCAGTTCACATTGGATTAAGTTTTCATTTTAGCTTGTTTGCCAATAAAAAGCTACTACTTTCAGCCAAGAGTGGTGATGCACACCTTAATCCCAACACTTAGGAGGCAGAAGCAGGTGGATTTCTGTGGATTCCAGACCAGACTTATTTACATAGTGAGTTCTATGCTAGGCAGAGGTCCACAGTTGAGACCCTATCTCCAAAAAAAAAAAAAAGAAAGAAAAAAGCCCCATTTAAAATGCAGAGGTAGGCCATACTTTCCTTAGTATGCTAGATCTTTACTGGTATGAATTTTTGGTAGATTCTGCCTTCCACAACTCTGCTAAGCTTAATTTTGTTTTTCTTTTCCCTTTCTTTTATTTTCCCTTCTTTGAATTCATTTCCCCCAGAGGCCTATCCAGTGTTGTGGGTTTTAAGTTCTGACAGCCAAATCTTTTATCACTGGGTTCAACATTTGGTATCTTTCATTATATGCCTGACTGCTGTGTTCCAGTTTCCCATGGGGTCTGACTGTTCAGTACTGACCATTTCACTAATAACAGTTCCACTGGAAAGCAATTAGGTTAATCAGATTGGATTTGAATAACGACTTTGCTTCTCAGGCATCTGCATTAGGCATTGGTTATTATTTACCTTTTAATGAACCTCAGACTTCTTTATCATGATGTATCCTATCTTGCATGGTAGATATTTTGATATTTATTTATTTGTTTTCTTTAGTTTTTTTTGAGACAGTGCTTCTTTGTATAACAGCCCTAGCTTTCCTGGAACTACTCTGTAGACCAGATTGGCCTTGAACTCACAGAGATCCACTTGCCTCTGCCTCCCAAGTGCTCCGATTAAAGGTGAGCACCACCACTGCTCAGCTTATTTTGAGATGTAAAGATAATGCAGATTAATTGTTTAGCTGTAGACATAGTACTTGTTTGCATATGCTGACTATTTTACATTTTAATTAGTAAAAGCATGTATGCTTTTATGTAGAAATTTGGTAGCTAGTTGAATAAGATTAGAAATGTTTACTAAATAAAATCTTTTAATTTTTATTTTAAATTAATTGATTTATTTTATTTTATGTGCATTGGTCTATGCGGATGACTGTGTGGGTGCCAGTTCCCCTGGAACTGGAGTTTCAGACAACTGTGAGCTGCCATGTGGGTGCTAGATATTGAACCCAGATCCTCTGGATGAAGAGTCAGTGTTCTTGTTTTTAACTCCAGTCCCCAAACAAAGAACAAATTAGTCTTTCGTTTTTCTTGAGACAAGGTTTCTTCATATGATGCTTTGGAGCCTGTCCTGGAACTCACTGCGTAGACTAGACTGGCCTTGAACTCATGGAGTTTACCTGCCTCTGCCTTCTGAGGACTGGAAATAAAGGCATGCACCACTACCACCCAGCTATAAATAGAATTTTTAATATATTTTTATTTAAAGAGTAATGGTTGTGGATGAGATGAGAAGAAAAATGCATTTCAAGGAATCACTTTCTTGAAATTGTCCTATGTTTAAAAAAATAATATTGGATAGTACAGTGGTTTTGCTTTCGTCATCCAAACCATGCACATCCCTTTCACATTTTTAATGATTTCAAAGGAACATTTGGGACTTGTATATTTTGAATAAATTGCGCCTTCCTCTTTTCTTTCACTAGAACTGTTTTAAGTATTATATGAGTGACGATATTAGCCGTGACTCAGATGGAATGGATGAGCAATGTAGGTAGGTAATAGATTCTTCATTTAACATTCACCTTGTCTACTTTGGGGCCATTATCAACTTTGTTGCTATGTTACATTCTACTCACTCTGTAGACCATGCTGGCCTTGAACTCACAGAGATTATTAGCCTGCCTCTGGAGTGCTGTCATTAAAGGTATCCCCCACCACTCTCATCTTTTTAGATAACATCTTTTAAAATTATTTTTTAAATTACTTTTAAAGATTCTTTTTCAATCATAAGTATATATGCATGTGTGTCTGTGCAGGTGTGTGCAGGTTTTCTTGGAAACTAGACATGTTGAATTCCTCTAGAGCTGGAGTTGCAGGCAGTTGTGAGCTGTCTGACATGGGTGCTGGGAACCAAATTTCATTCTTCTACAAGAGTACTATGTTCTCTTAACTCCGGAGTCATCTGTCTATCCCTAGAGCCATCTTTTGTAGTGTTTTTATTGCTATGTTTAGTTGTTGGTTGTCTTTTCCACAAAACTGGTTTGTCTCCTTTTACATTTCTGCTAAAAGTAAGCAGGTGATCTAAATTACCACTGAAAATGCTGATGGAAATTTTAAATTCTTTTGCCAGTATAAAGACATTAAAATTAGTTTCACCGGAAATAACATTTTAATCCTTAAACCATTTCAGATGGTGTGCAGAAGGTGGGAACTTGATTTGTTGCGACTTTTGCCATAATGCCTTCTGTAAGAAATGCATCTTGCGCAACCTTGGTCGAAAGGAGTTATCTACAATACTGGATGAAAACAATCAATGGTATTGCTACATTTGTCAACCTGAGCCTCTATTGGACTTGGTCACTGCATGTAACAGCGTATTTGAGAATTTAGAACAGTTGTTGCAACAAAATAAGAAGAAGATAAAAGTTGACAGTGAAAAGAGTAGTAAAGTATGTGAGCAAACACCCAGATTTTCTCCAAAGAAGAATAGTTCCAGTTGTAATGGAGAAGAAAAGAAATTAGAGGTTTCATGTTCTGGTTCTGTAACCTGCACTTACTCAGCACTCACTGTGCCCAAAGAATTGACTAAGAAGACAAAAAAACTGATTGAGACTACATCTAACATGAACTCCAGTTATATTAAATTTCTGAAACAGGCAGCAGATAATTCAGAAATGAGTCCTGCTCTGAAGTTACGTCAGCTTAAGGCTTTTAAATCTGTGTTGGCTGATATCAAGAAGACTCATCTTGCATTGGAAGAAGATTTAAATTCAGAGATCCGAGCTTTGGATGCTGTGCACAAAGAGAAAAATACCAAAGAGCTTAAAATCACAGATGTAAAGTCTGAAACAAAAGCGCGAAAGGGGGACAAATCCTCTATTACAGAGAAGAAAGATCTTTTAAAGGCAGATGCTAGATCATCAGCTAAGGTCATAGGCAGCGAGCACATCCCAGGAGAAGAGCACAAAGCAAATAAAAGTACTAGTGGTGAACATAAGGGTTCAAGTAGGAAAGATGGATCTCAGTATGGACCTTCTAATACTTCTGAAGACTTAGACATGGACATTGTGTCTGTTCCTTCCTCAGTTCCTGAAGACATATTTGACAGCCTTGAGACTGCTATGGAAGTTCAGTGTTCAGCTGATTATCAAGTACATGGCAACAGTGGGACTGTGACAGAAGTGGAGGGCTCATCTCTAAAACTTACCACTTCTTCAAAAGATAGCAGAGGAAGTAGTAAGTCAAAAATAGCAGCAAAAGTAAGAAAAGAATTATATGTTAAACTCACCCCTGTCTCCCTTTCTAATTCCCCAATTAAAGGTGCTGACCTTCAGGAAGTTTCAAAAGAGAAGGATGGCCGTAAAAGTTCTGGGGTGGCCCCCAATTCAGAGAAATGTGGACTGGAAGAGGAAAATAGTGATAATGAGCATTCAGTTCAAAATGATGTTGCATTACTTTCAGAAGAATCTGATCTTCGAAGATCTCCACGTGTAAAAACTACACCCTTGAGGAGACAAACAGAAAGTAACCCTGCAATATCGAATTCAGATGAAGAAAGTAATGAAACTATTAAAGAGAAACAAAAGTTGTCAGTTCCAATAAGAAAAAAGGATAAGCGAAATTCTTCTGACTGTACTGTTGATAACCCTAAACCTCATAAGGTGCCCAAAGCTAAGCAACCCACTGTTGTAGATCAGAATTCAGATTCTGATGAAATGCTAGCAGTCCTTAAGGAGGTAAGCCAGATGGGGCACAGCTCTTCTTCAGACACTGACGTTAATGAAACAAACATGAATCATAAAGTTGAAGCAGGGACCGATGATAATGGAAAAAGGAAACGGAAAAATTCGACTTCTGGGTCAGACTTTGACATTAAAAAAGGAAAGTCAACTGATACCTCTATTATCTCTAAAAAGAAACGCCAAAGCTACTCAGAGTCCTCTAACTATGATTCAGACTTAGAGAGAGAAATAAAAACCATGAGCAGAATTGGGGCTGCCAGAATAACTAAAAAAAGTGTTTCATGCAAAAAAGAACTTGACTTTTCTGAAGATGAAAAACAGAGCAAAAAAGTAGTGGATAATGAAGGGCGGGCCATGATGAAGACTGTACAAGAAGGATTGTCTAGTGACGACACTGGCAATACTGAAAAGCAGGGAGAGAATTTGTCTGCAGCGGAAGGTTCAGTTGAGAAAGACAAGAGTGCCATGGAATTGAGCGAGGCGCTTTGTGCAAGGCAGCAGCCAAGTGTTTCCTCCGATGGTGCGGAAAAGCCTTCCGGCGGAGAGGAGGATGGAAATTCTGATGACAGAAGAGTTTCTAAAACTAAAGAGAGGAGTAAACATGCGAGAACCAGAGCACGTAGAAAAGTACAGAGCGGTTCATCTGATGGTGCTGATAGATTTCCAAAGAAAGAGCACAGTGATGAATCTTCTGAAGGTGAGAAGAAGCAGAAGAGACGGGAAACTGGAGCAAAAGGAAAGAAAACTGCAGACCTAAAGGAAGAATCAATTAAGTCAGAGCAACAGTATGAGTCTTCCTCTGATGGTACTGAGAAGTTGCCTGAGGGAGAAGAAATTGGCCATTTTCCTAAAGGCATAAAGCCAAATAAGCATGACACAACTGATGGAGAAAAGAAAGGCAAAAAATTGAAAGACAAGTTTTCCAAAAAGAAGGAAGATGCATCTGATAGTGTTGATAAGTTGCCAG